>JXSR01S009518.1:14293-30364 GCA_000969725.1 Ophiothrix spiculata
TAGCCCCTCTACCCAAGGATCATCCTGTGCGAGTTTCACGAAAATCCGTCGAAGCATATACGAGAAGAAGCATATTTACGAAAGTTGGACGATAGATAGACCGATAGATAGATAGACATGATCATGGTTAGATAAACCCAGGCACTGCGTGCATGGGTTAAAAAACCCAACATGTTGATTAACCCTCGTCTAACCAAGTCTAAGTATAGCTGGAGACGGGATCAAAAATAAGCTTGCGCTGCAAATATCTTATTGCCAAGGACACTTTGAGCCACTGGTTCCAAACAAATGTGGTGGGCATTTTCCCACAACAGTTCTCTTTGAAGCCAAATGAAACAAAAGTTAGCTCTATCATGTCAATATCTTTTAGATAAGTCTTATTATAAATGCGAAGGTCATCCTTGCATTATTTTTTTTGCAATTTGTGAACAAAAAAACGAGTAAAAGGATGATCTGATTTTTTTTGTTTACATACGTCTAATACATGTGATCAGTAGAACCATTATCAATATGATCATTTGTTTAGAACCAAATCACACTGTTGGCCTAATAATGCAATAAATGACTTCAGTACTTATGCAGTGCATTGATTACGTAAGAATTTGTCTGAGGGTTTTTTTTTTGTATTGTGGTGTTTTTATTTCATTTTAAGACACAAGGTGTAACAAAAATATATCATATAGAAGCCATTGCAAGTGGGATTTTCTTACATTCATCTGACGACAAAATAAAAACTTACTGAATTCATGAAGTTACCCGTCAACAGGATGAGAGACAAAAACTCCAGCAGAGATTCACTGTTCAAGATGTCTGCAACAAAAGCAAATAACACATAGTTACTTGAATGATATGCCTCAAAATATTTTGATGGTGTTTTTTTTTTCTGAATTCAGCTTTATTTGGTGAGTCTGTATTGTTTCTGTCCTATATTAGTTGTACTTTCTTTAGGCCTACATGTACATACATATCATTTATTACTACCTTCTTCTTCCAAGTGAAGTACATTCCTCAAAATGAGTATCATCATACTGGTGCAGTGATAAATATGAGCAAGCTGTGGGAACAACTAGACTTCTAGGCTTTAATTAGGCTTCTATTGTTTTGTATCTTTACAACATAAATAAATAAATACTGGGGATTTATAGTGCACTATGCCTCCCAGATTTGTAATTTCACTCGGCCTCTGCACTCTTTACAGGTGTTCGCTGACCACTATGGCCCAAGTAAGCTCCATTCCACACCAAGCATCATTTCAGGTTCTGTGACAACCTCTAGGGGCGCTGAACCTTGATCAGCCCACAAACGTACCATCGCTGCCCGCATCAGCTCCCCAAGTTTCGTACAGGTTTCCACAAGACAATTAGCAGTTTGATCTTGTCCAAGGGAATATTAAGCACACTCAACTTTTGGCACCAGCAGGGTTCGAACTCGGGACCTTGCGCACTGCGAGGGAGCGCCTAACCGTTTGAGCTAACGTGACTAATTACTTTGCTATATTCACCTTCCAATTTTTTTTTATGTTCTAAGTAACCTTTTAAATCATATTTGATCCTTGCCATTATCTGTACCTTGTCCTTGGGATACTTTTTATGTTTATTTATCGTACAACAACCATATGGTATTTGTTGAAAGATTTGTGAATATTCAAAACATTTCATTGCATTTTTCATAATATTATTAACTATCATGACAGACATGAATATATGGATATCAGATATGATGTACCTCAAATTACACATAAATAACATTCAAAACCCATTTTTTTAATTGTGGGATTGTGTGAAATCCACCCAATGTAATAAGTTACATTTTTAAGTGTCTTTTAGATGTTTCCTAATGGTCACAGCAATATTAAGTAACATTGTGATTATAAGAATATCAAGAGGCAGCATAAACATATACTTTTCTGAATGTCACATACCTTTAAAGGTCCTTTTCTCACAATTTATACATAGTGTTAACTCTATCTCAATCTTCAAAATAGGCCAACAAATAAATTGTTTGGTTGTCCTCCTCAACTTTTTTTGAGCAAGTGCAGGCAGGAGGATTTTTTGGTTAAGATTTTTTTTTTCAAATATAAGTCAAAGCTACACCAAATTATGGCCTCTATAAAGATGCAAATAAGTCTACTGTACTGAAAAACCTCTTTATATAAGTTTAAAAACAGTATTAAAATGTAAACAAAATGAAAACAACAACTTTAAAAAAAATATTTTCAAAAGATCAAAATTCTCAAAGAAAAAAACCCAACTTTTTTGGAAATCTAATGTCACAATGCGGTATACTTTTGTACAGTAAAAGCTTTTATCCAGTTTCGGAGGACAACCAAACAACTTTTTTTTACCTAATGAGGCCTACTATGTTGATGAAACATGACAAAGCTTTGGTTCTTAACTTTTCTTCCTTTTAATTTTATTGAAATTTCTTTCATTGTTTTGATGGATACCAGAACAACATTTGCTAGCACTGTTGCCAGATAACTGCTTTGCGGCTGATTTTTGCAAAAAATTAAATGTAATGTTTTGCCCCTTAATTTTAAAACAGAAAAAATGTTTTTGAGTTCTCATTTCAGATTTTTGATTCTGTTATAACCCCTATAAGTGGTGCAAGTCCCATCAAAAAATTCCAATGGCAAAGTTGTTTTCTTTAGGAATCCTATACTGACTAATACATGTCAAATTAAATTTGGGATCCCAAATTATTCAACAAATTGCCATAATTGAAAATGTATACAACTTTGGGGTAAATAATTTAGAAGTTATCAATGTCTACCACTAACATATCCAAAAGGTTTTTAAAAAGTCATGGGTGATAGGGACCCCTGCTGATACGATCTTTTTAAACTAAAAAGCCCTATCACACTGTAACAACAATCTGAGCTGTTCATACTATACAATGTGCTAGTTCAAATGTTCTGTCCGTTATCTCATTAAAGGACAAAGGATTTTGTTAACTAAATGGTAAATGACAATAGAAGTATCGAATTAATTTTACCTCACAAAAGAGGCCTGTCAATCAAAGTATAGGATAGGCTATTGTCTTCGACGAAAAGCATAACGCCTAGAGATTTTTAGTTGTGCTTTATATCGTGCAAACACAAAAGGACTGTCAAGGATTGCAATTTCTCAAGTGGGGATTATCTATACTTATTGACTCCAGTGAATAGAATAAGTAATGGGTTAACAAAATATTTTACTACGGATTACAAAATGCATTGTTATGCACGGACAGAACATTTGAACTGACGAAATGTAGTTTTCAATTTGATCTCAATAACCTTTTAAATGACTATTTATTACATTAATAGTGGCATTAATAAGAACCATTAAATTGACAAAATTGACAATAAATTACCTATTCAGTCTCGAAGTGTTACGTGTAAGCCGATTATCACCCTAACAACTGGTTCACGATTTCAAGTTTTGAACCATGATCGAAATAATCACCACACAAAAGTATAGCAGACATCGTTGTCAGGGGATGTGCGTGAACCAGTTACTGGAGAGGTTACATAACCACTACGATACTGAATTGGTTGGTCTTGTTTACCAGACAATCACCTTGAATTATGATGTCTTTGACATACTTTTACCAATATAGGTTATCAGTAAAAAGGGCTTTAAACCTTTGGACTTTTATAATGCCTTAAACCACAGTACGTGCCTGTATTCTTTCAAATGTCTGTTTTTAGATATGAAAAAAACAGATACTTAAATAAAAGTTTCATCTCTTTCATACATAATTGAAACTTGAGGATGAAACATGATAAGGGTATACACATCTCAATGGTGGTGGTAAAAACTTTTGAAAATGTCAAAAACCCTTTAAAAGGTGCAATTTATGATTTTGATGTGGCCTCTTTTCAAGCTAAATAAAAAGAAAAGTACAACATAAATATATACTGAAAATTTCACTTGATTCCGACTATTCGTTTCCAAGTTACAAGCTTTAAAGCATTTTGAAAATCCCCATAGACTACTGTGTTGTAATTACTGTCGGGGGCCCCGACAAATTAAATTATAAAATGACACATTTTCTCACTTTTGTCAAAAATGCAAGCAGACATGAAAGAATGGTTTGGGGATCGTAACATATAGCCTACCACTTGAGGATTCTTATAAGCTAAAAAATTCAAATTTGATAGCGGTGACCTTGAGGGTAAAAAGTGGATCATGAATTGCTTGCTACTCAAAAGTAATAAATGTATATAGGAAGTGGCTGATGCTGATAATATCCTTAAATTTCTACCACATGTAGGTGATTCACCTTTACTCCAAATACTGGACCACCAAACAACCAGTGTCTAGTGGTAAATGATCACTATATTCCACCGCAACATGAAAAACTTATGGATGATACAATGTTTCCCCTCCCCCACACTCTATTTATGAAAAATCATGTAAGATCAGCCATTTTTTGACAATTGAATACTGGCATGCAGATACTTCACTATACTCCCAATTTGAATCAAACGTAAAGGGATTTGAAATCCAGACTATTTGGCTGAAACGGTATTAGGAACAACCAGTTGTAGAATACCCTTGACTGAAATGGTGTTGGGAACAACCAGGGGTAGAATACCCTATACTCTTTACACTACTGACTGCAATTGCATGCACAGGTATGCCTCTCCGAAGGATGACGATCTCTCTTGAAATATTTACCCAACTTTAAATACATCATCTAAGTGGGCAGAAAAGATCTAGAATATTCTGGCCCTATGCTACCACCAAGTCAGATAAACATCTTAGCAAAGACTCAAAGATTCCATACCATTAAGTGCCCTCACCAGGAATCAAACCGGCCCAATACAATACACTAACCAGAGATGCCAGCATGTATCAATGAAAAAACTTGAAACTTTCAAAAAATCCTGAAAATGTGTATAAATTTTGGCAAAAAAGCTGAAAAAAGGGCTAAAAATATATAAAAATGCGTAAATTTGGAGTAAAAAAAACCCTGAAATCATGTTAAAACTGGCATCTCTGCTAATCACTACAGTATGGCACCTGATCTTGATTCATACATCAATTGTATAAGCTTTGATTTGATACGCTTCCAAACATTTCCACAGTAAACAATCATTGCAATTAAATTTATACTCAAAACTAAAATGGATTGCTGCAAAAGACAACATGAAAACACAATTTAAGATCAGCTTTTCTCAACATACATACATACATACATACATTAGGCTTATTTAACGTGCCATTTCATCTAGATCACAGCACGGCTGTCTATACAGATATCACAATCAGATCACATCCTCCATAATGGCTGCTCAAAGGCGCACTTTATGTCCGTAGTTAGATTGTGAGTATCTAGACAGCACCGGGACGAAAAAGGGACAGCTATGGGTAGAATACCCTACTCTTCACGAATCTAGCTGTGACAAGCATATATGGGTGTGACTCTCCCATATATGGGACCAACGGCTTAACGTCCCCTCCGAAGGACGGGGCTCTCAACTCAGTTTGTTTTGAAACAAGGGGTGTTGTGTTTTGTTATTGATCTATCAGTATGCTTTACAGTGGTATTTCTAGAACTGTTTGTAAGGATGGGAAAAGGCTCAATATTTCTCCCTGATAGACACAAAAAATACTGGCCGACGCAGACATGGACATCCACTACTATGCCATAATCCCCCTTCTACTTTTCAAGCCAGGGGGATAAAAAGGTAAACCCGAATTTATCCCCAATTACTTTTCAAAACTGACAAAAAGGTCTCACAACTGCAAAAACATGAGTATATGATATAATAACGCATAATTACTATTTCAGTGCATCTACTAAAACAAAATATCTTTGTTTCATTTTCTTTGACCATGGAATTTTGTTCTCCCCTGCCTTTAGAATTGCCCGGCACCGCTCGAAGAAAAAAGTTTTTTTGAAGGGTGGCCAAATCACCCACTTCGCCCACACCTAGATACGCTACCAAAGTTTAAAACATTCAAATGTGCCCCCGGGAAAGTGCCTTTGCATTGTGTATGTTTTCAGCTTTCAATGTCTACTTGTCAGGTGATCCTGGTAATATTTTCTATTTGAAGTGAAAATGTAGAGATTTGTCCAATATCCCTTTAACAACCATTATGTAGGTGGTTCACCTTTATCCAGCTCAAACTACAGATCTAAACAAATGACGAAGCGGTGTCTATACTGGTAAGATGATCTTGGCACTGATTTCGCTGTCACTTCCTATAACGATCATGTTCCAATCATGTGAAGTTCCCATAAGTCATGGGACTTGAACTTCAAATTATTAGATATGTACACTGTAGGTGGTAGAGTGTCAATTGCCTATTAGGCTTACAGTATAGAGCCTAGGGTTGACATAATATTAATTTCGTGTTTCAACTTTTTTTATCAAAAAGGAACATGAGGCTACCTTTTAAAATTTTCTTAAAACAAGTTTTGTTTTTCATGAAGACTTTTCTACCAGGATAATTGTGTAAAAACTAATGCCATACCTGACAAATGTCTTGTTATGCCACTTAGGATGGCCAACATTTTCAACCATAGGTTAAACAAACTTGCTTAGATTGAATTTTGAATGGGTTAAATTTCGATTTATTTTTGACTGTTTATAAACTTACGACTGGAATTGGTTTCCATAATATTTTGAAAATTGCCAGGAATATTGCAATATCAATTCCAAAATATCTCAATTTACATACCTACTGCAGGCCTCTTAGCTATAGGCCAACAAGAGGGGGACTTCATATGAAATGGGATATATCCACCATAGCCCCTTCAATTAGTCATAGGCCTTTTGGTCATAATCATGACAGTGCATGATTTTGTCATTCATATTAATCCACTTTGATTAGTTCATACATTTTGTAATACCACATTTTGGAAAAGTATGATTCATCCTTAATAATGGTATTTACTTTGTTAATTAGGTATAATCATGTTCTGACATTTAGCATGTTTCTACTAGTCATAATGCAGCAAATTGATAAGACCAAAAAAAAAATATTGTTTGTTTGCCCTCCAGTGGAAAAATTAAAATTTTGGGTCGGTCGGTCGGTGAATCTTTTTATTTTTTTTTTATTTTTTGTTTACTCTACACATATGATGTCATTCCATGGATGTTATCATGAATACCAAGCAATGCAGGGCTTAATCAAAAATTGTGGGTCATTATTTAGAGGAAATATGCATTTTATACTACTAAATGTGACTTCACACTGCTAAATATTACGTTTTACATCAAAAATATTGAGTTTTCATATTTTACATGTTTGAAGAAAAAAAAAAAAACTAAAATCGCGACCCTAATTTTTGGCATTTTTAGGGTCGGTCGCGGAGGGCAAACAAACATAATTTTTTTTTTGGCCTAAACATCAACCATATTTTGTGCTGCGCCAATTTGGTGGCTGATCCTAGCTCTTGCTCAGAGCTGTTCACTATCCTCTGCAGTACAATCAAAAGTGTGCTGATTTTGCCCAGGCAGCGCGCTTCACCTGGCCTCATTGCTGGGTCCGTGGGAGGGGCGATCCGTGGGAGGGGCAACAAGGGAACTGCACTTACTAGTTCTAGGGTGATCCATCAACTGACCTGTTTCTATTGCTATGAAAAAGATCACCAATCAACCATCCCTTATTAGAAACACAACCATTGACATTTTGATTACTCCCCAATAATACTTTTTAATGTTCCTAATTTTTCAATTTTTTGCTCAATTCCTCTATTATTGAAATCATTAAATTTCCTACAAAACGAATCTGCAGGGTGCGTATGCCAAGAGTGTGAGCGACTATGCAGTAAAAGCGAAAATGAAATGCGAATGTCTTGATTGGTCGATAAACAATCCGCGATCGCGTGAAAAGATAATCTTCCATACTACGCAAGGTGATATACTTGTTTACTCCACGCATTTATTGCGTTCAAATGTTCATGATTTGTAGGAAATTTAATGACTTCAATTATAGGAGGCCTAAAATGGAAAAACTGACCACTGGACATAGGTATCCTGCTTTATATATATCATGCGAGTGGGCCCTCCAGGATTCCACCTACCATTGCAAGCTCGTTACAGGCACTCAATGTTTGGTTTGAGGTCATCCACTGAGGATTTGAATACATTATACCTACCATTGCAAGCTCGTTGCAGGCACTCAATGTTTGGTTTGAGGTCATCCACTGAGGATTTGAATACATTATACCTACCATTGCAAGCTCGTTGCAGGCACTCAATGTTTGGTTTGAGGTCATCCACTGAGGATTTGAATACATTATACCTACCATTGCAAGCTCGTTGCAGGCACTCAATGTTTGGTTTGAGGTCATCCACTGAGGATTTGAATTCTTCCTTCAGTAACATCCCTTCTACCCTGAGTTGGTAACTGTCATATAAGAACAAATGAACATTTTAAATAAATGATTTAATTAAGTGGCAGAAAATAAGGACTCATCAGTCAGACATCAATACATTAAAGGTAACAAACACCCTGGACTAAATACAGGGGATGGAAATTAAGTGTGCTATGCCTCCCCGATAGTAATTCCACATGGCTTAAGCACACTGTACAGGTGTGTGCTGATCACATCTGGCTCAAGTCACATTCCTCACCAAGCATCATTTCAGGTTCTGCAGCAACCTCAGGGCGCTGAAACTCGATCAGCTCACATATAAATCATTGCAGCTCGATTAGCTTCCCGAGTTTTGTACGGGTTTCCAAAAGACAATTAGCAGTTAGTTCCTCAGGGTTCCAGCACCTTCCGCACAATTAAATTCCATGACCTTTCCATGACCAAATTATGAAAAATCTATGACCATTTTCAGACAACAGCGTTGTGTATCAAGGGTTACTCTGTCTATCCCGTACCATAATTTTTAACTAGACAGCTACTGTCATTCTGATTAGTTTTTTTCTTCTCTGAAAAATAAAATTCCATGACCTTTCCATGACTTTTGGCCACTTTCATCAAGTTTCAAGACTTTTCCAAGCCTGGAACTCAAAAATTAAATTCCATGACTTTTCCAGGTTTTCCATGACCCGCAGGAACCCAGGTTCCTTGTCCAAGGGAATTTCAAGCACAATCAATTTTTTGGCAACACCAGGGTTGGAACTCAGGACCTTCCGCACCATAAGCGAGCATCGAAGCTATCTTACTTGACTAACGCCTCACATACGTAAGTTTCACATGCAGACATGCGGGCACTACCGTGTTGACAACGAATCTGAACGTATGCCTTTGTTTTGATAAACAACTTTTTATGATCACAAATTGAATAACAATGTATAAAACAAAACAAATGTACGTTAAGTGTACATTTGGCTCAATACATTAATGTGACAGATCAGGACATTAAGAGAATAAATTTCATGAGAAAGAAAGAGAACAACTTACTTTGGCACATCTGTCAGTAAGAGATAGAATTTCTCTGCAGTTCCCAACTTCTCCTTGTCTCCATCAAATCCTCTCAGCATGTCAATCTAGTACAATAGGAAATATTAAAATAAAAACTTGGATCATCAAAACTGGTTTCACGTGGACATGGAAAATACAGAATTTGGTGGTGTGGTTTACAATACAATTTTGTCATCTGAAGTTAAGAAATCTCATTATTTGTGTGGGTAGGGGGTATGCTTTTGGGGTTCCTTCCCCATAACACTTATTGGCTCAGAATGAGAGTAAATGTCTCATTTGCAGAATTGATTGAATTGTGCTGATATTGGCTAGAGAGTCTCTCTTTTGCACAAAGCTAAAACTAAAGTGTGAGCAAATATATCCTATGCGAGCTAACATATTTGGACATACTGACTTATATGCTTTTATATATTTGGACCTACAATCAGGGAAGAAAGTCGTTGGAACACTTGAGTCTTTTCAGGTGCATTCATCCGTTTAAAACACTAGAAATTACAGTAAGAGGTGGGTAAAGTTGAAGGCAATAAAGAACTCTTCTCTTCTTACCATCCCCTTCCTCATCCCTGTTTCAATGTTGGATGTAAAGATGATCCTTGTGTTCGGATCAACATTGAGTGGGGAACGGGGAAAGCGTGCGAAATCAATGACATGCACAGATAATTGTGCCAAGACTTTTTTCCCTGATTGTAGTTCAGATATCTCCACCCATCAGCTCAGTCTATTTGTCCACTAATCTATAACATACTGATATTTCCCATCATCCATGCCTTTAGTTGTGTGTACTATATCTAATGATTTTAGAGCATTGGATCAAACATGTTCTAGCAGATACCCCAAAGCTTGCACACTGGTGACTGGTGCAGATGATGGCAAGGTGTTGCTGTTTAGTTGTTATGTAATAAGAGTAAAGAAGTTTAGAGTAAATAACAAAATATGTCATCAAAAATTCAAGTAAAACCCTGGAAGAAATGGGTGGTACTCCTTAGATTTGAATTGGACAGGAGTGTGTCCATTGAGCCTCAAAAATTAGCATATTTTAAGGGTTTTTGAAATCGCAAAATTTGGGCTATGTTAATGTTTAAGCATTTTTTTTTTAAATGTGACCAAAGTAAGGATTTCATTAGAGCGGCACACTCCCAATCATCCAAATATGTGAGTATCCCCCCTAGAGTAAAACATTCAAAACACTTGCCTCTGCTTTTTCTGGCATCAGTCTCGTCAATCCTTTCAACCTTTCCGCTCCTCCAAATTTGTCTACATCTCCGCTTGATATGTGGCCTATGATGACCTCATTAGGGGCTTTGAATTGCTTCAGGAAGATGTTGAGGTTCAGATTTCTCTTGCCATCTAGAAGTGAGATCTGCCAAAATTAAATGAAAAAATGTGGCATTCTATAACAATACGATAAGACAACAGTTATTATCAAATAATGCTATTAATTAAACTATAGATGTTATTAACTCTAGAACTCCCAAATGCTACACAAGGTTACACAACAAAATCAGTAAAATAGCGTAAGTCTGAATACCTCGTCTTATATGGGCATGAAATCACTACTTAGGCAATACCCGCCGGGAGGCTTGGTATAGGTGGACATCGGATTGGGGAGCTAGAGGTCCCCGGTTCGACTCCTGGTGGAAACCATCAATTTTTGACACATATTTCCAAAGAGATGGAGGAGGTAAGGGTCTATCAGAAATAAAAGGAAAAAATGGCTGTACTCCAGGTGTTATAAAAGAATAGGATCAGTCGGTCAAGAAATCTTTTAGGGGTAGACTATACTTCGCCTCCACACAAATTTTTGCAACCAAATATTTGGTCGTGACATAAACAAGACGAGTGACTCCAAATAAAATAAATTCAACACCGAATTGAACACAGATTAAGCTTCGTGCAAAGTCAAGTCATTGAACTAGTATCAAATGTTTCAGGGGCATCAGAAGGAAAAATGAAAGTGGTGCAGCCCCTAGTAAAAGTGGTGCGACATGAATAAAGAAACAACTGAGTCCAAGAAGACAATAGTTACTAAAAACGAATTTGTACAGTACTATTTTTTGGTTATTATTGCTAGGACTATAATGAAACGTATATTCTTTTTCCTTTTTTCTGGCTGAAAAGTGGTGTGGACAAAGCCCACATGGTTCTGACGCCCCTGAAATGTTTGTTACTGGTCTATACGTTTTATTTGATCAGATTTATTTGGTCACAACCAAATGTTTGCTAGCAAAAATTATGTGTGGAGGCCAAGAAAAGTTGAGGCCAAGTAAAGTCTGGCCCTTACTGTAATTTTTTACATTGTTGTAACAATAAGTAGAAGTTAATGACTAGAAAAATGTATCAACATTCGTAGCCAACAACAAATTTTCAACCAGATTTCCAAAAACTACAATTTTTTTTTCAGAATGTAAAAATTGGGAAGGAAAAAATGCTTTTCAGGGATTTCTAACATTAGGATCAGTAGGCTATTTCAAACAGCAAATAAACAAATCCAAAACCAAGAATTTGCAAAAGTATGGCTCATTTTCAAACAGAAACAAAAAACTTTGGGGGAGATTTTCAAATTGTCGGTTCGTGGAGCACAACCAAATGTTTTTGAGTGCTCATCTGTTTGAGGATATTGATATCCAAAATTCAATTAGGTTCAGCTTCTCTCTGAAGTAAATAAATCTTTAAATCTGGGGATAATTCAAAATTAAAAGAGAGTATTTAAATTCATTTTTCAAATTCTAAGAATTCAATCTAATGATAAAATTGTGCCAATGCAGTCAATCCAAATAAACTAACATCTAATGTCCTGTTTGTTTCCAAGAAACTTTGACAATATTCTTAGAAACATGCCTTTTTAAGAAAATGTTCCGGTATATGAAAACAATAAATCCTGTTAGCTTTCTTCTCATCAATCAAAAGTTTGTCCTCAATAATTTGCTAAACATAGTCAAATTTCAATTCATAAAAATTCAAGATTTACTGTATTTTCCTGTTTGATTGTTGAGGGGTTGAAAATTGAATACATGAGGGCAAACACAATATGACGCTGTATTTTTGTATGCATTCAAAGTTTCTAAGAAATGGTCATTTTGAAGTTAAATTACTAAATTTACACCAATATGAACCAGCATATATTCAGTCCATTCTTTTTGTTCCATTCTAAGAAGTTCTTCTGCAATTTCCTATTAAAAGCTTTTAAAAGCTAGGTTTACTCATGTGGTTCACAAAAATACAGGGTTGGCCTGTTGTAACCCTTTTGGTGAACTTAACCTGATATACTTTAATACTGTGAAAGGTGCTAGAATAACACACATTACGCCAAGAGAAGATATAATGTATATCCCATCATGCATTTCTTCCTTTGAGAAATTTTGTACAGGAAGTCATGTGAGTAGTTAGTGATGAAACATGCTCAAACTGCAAGACAACAACAATTAACTTTGATTTATGGACATTTTATCACTAACTACTCACACTACTCACATGATTTCCTATACAAACAAACCCATAGGAAGCAATGCATGATGGGATACACACGATATCTTCTCTTAGTTACGCCAGGCAAGTCTAGGAGCTTAAGGCCTGCTGCACTTAATGTTTGGTTTCCTGTTTCCGCCCGCCACAAATATTCAAAATTCCCAAGTAATTCATTATATGAGATGGTTTCATTATTTGTTAATATTATGGTTTTGAACAAATGAATTTACAATTTAAACACCTTACAGGTATTGAGGTAGGCCTACATCTATAAGACTTATACATGGAAAACAAATTAATATTTTGGAGAAAAAATTATAAAGCAATATCAACAGATCAATTAAAACAAAGTACCTTCTCTACTTTTCTTATATTTTTTATTTTTACCATTATTGCATGTCATATTGGTGTTCTGCCCATGGGCGCAGTCCCATTCTGGAGGCAACGCGTATGTAAGCAAGGGTCAAAAAGACCTTTTTCAGCTTTGCTGTTACCCAAAGACCCCTATTTTTTTACAGTTTCATGTGCTCTCACCCAAAGACCCCATAAATTATGGGGTCTTTGGGTGAGAGTACATGAAACTGTTCTTGAGAAATTGAGATATTTCATGGAAAAGTTATATATCTAACTGTGACAATAGACTATGATGTCAGCATTATGCTTGCTGACAAACAAGACAGATAATACACGATAGGGACCTATAAATAATGTAAACTTTGTATCTGCATTCCTACAAATGACTGTAGGGTGTCATAACGTGCTTTTATATGCTTCTATTGGAATCATATTTCAACATAGCATTTTCCAAGTAAAATCTCTTTTGCATTTAAAACTCATTTCCAAATATTATCAATCAATCAATCAATCAATGATACAAGTACTTGTATACATGCATATATTGCATACCCCATGAAGGAGTCTATTCGTACAGGGGACCCACGGCTTTACGTGACTGTCCGACCACAGAGCAAGTAGAATAAAGTTTCTTGCCCAAGGAAACAAGGAGACGAAAACCGCCCGGCTTGGGGCTCGAACCCACAATCTCTGTATTACGAGACCCGCGCTCGGCCACGCTCCCCTCGTTATACAAGGATATTGCTTTGATCTGAGTTGCTCCTATGGACTTCAAATTTAGAAACAAAAAATGAGGACACCTTCATATGGAAAACTTGTGCCATCTGCTAAACAGAAAGTTTACATGCGCCCAAGCATCGGGAGACAGCAATTAATTTGCTAGTCACTATTCTTTTTTTAAAACAGGGAATTCAACTAATTTTGGACTTGGAAAAAACAGGCATTACATTTGTGCTATCCACCATACAAAAAAATTATAATATGGTAGGCCCTATAACATTTTCTGGAGCGACACAACATTACTCGCATGTTTATTTCTTAGAAGTCAGAGATATGAACTTCTCAACAACAGTGGTTTCTATGTCATAAATAAGCCTACAAATATCTTCACACCCAGGTGAAGTAACTGGTACCATATAACATAATGTGTCACTCTTAACTAACTTACATTAAAACATTCCTACACATGTACAATATGGTGCATTTCATGTAGACAAGGTAACATACAGATGTTACCCACAGCAATGAAGTGGTGCATAAGGCCTAGTATCCATTGGCTGTTTGCATATTCCGTATTCCCTTGTCTCGTTTACTATTGTTTGTATTTGTGCGGCGCAACACAGACAATAAACTTCGTTCTGCTTGGTGATCATATCAGTTGCCTGTGTACGGCAGATACTCCTATGACCTGGTGCTCACCAAGTATGAACATGTTGATTGTTGGTGCTGCCAGGTCGTAAGAATCATCTGCCGTACATAGGCCACTAGTATGATCACTAAGCAGAACAAAGTTTATTGTCTGTGTTGCGCCGCACAATTATAAACAATAGTAAACGAGACAAGGGAATACTGAATATGCGAACAGCCAATGGATACTAGGCCTAAAATGGTATCCAGATGCCATGAGTGGTCTGTAAGTGGAATGCATCTGGTCTGAGCTCCAAATCTACGAACTAATGTTCAGGGTTCGTACACCTTGGAGCCTTTAAAATTCAAGGACTTTTCAATGACTTTCAAGGTCCAAAAGCATGATTTTCAAGGACCAGGGTTCGTACACCTTGGAGCCTTTAAAATTCAAGGACTTTTCAATGACTTTCAAGGTCCAAAAGCATGATTTTCAAGGACATACCACAGCATAATTTGCAGTATGCTGAACTCTTGTTCCTGCCGACATCAATCCACTCGCTGAATTTGGGATCAGTTAGCCATAAATCATCAATTTTCAAGGACTTTCAAGGACTCTGTGCAAATTTCCAGGACTTTCAAGGCCTTGAAAAGGTGTTTTCAAATTTAAGGATTTTCAAGGACTCTCAAGGACCGTACGAACCCTGAATGTTTGTCTTTTTATCAAGAGGTTAAAATTGTGCTTTTGTCAAATTGCATATTTTATGGCCCAAGAGGTCTGATACTTAAGGTTCTGCACCCCTGATTCCACCCTCTTGAAAAAGCTTCAAATTGAAAACATTCTTCCTATCTAGGACCTCCGATGTGCAATTAAAAATATTTCATCAAATCAGCAGTTTGTTATGGAAAAAGTAGTGTAAAATATCCTGAGTATGATTCAAAAAAGCTATTTATCAAGCTTTTATAAATCTTTAAATTTCTGGGATCAATCGAAAAATTCAAATGTTACACGCTTTTGAGTCAAAGGTCCAATTTAAAGGCTGAAAACATTGTGTAAGATCAGTGTCAGTCTCATTGCAATCAATCAATCAATCAATGATACAAGTACTTGCATAACATGCATACCCCATGAAGGAGTCTATTCATATAGGGGAGATGATTGATATCCATTGATAGTGCCTGCTTGCAAGTTTTGGATAATTTAGTTTTTGTTTTGCACAATATAACAATGTGATGATTTAAATATGAATTGAGAATTTGCATTTAACCTTATTCAAACATTTGACACTCTTTTTCTATAACAGGCAGCTCATTTGATTTAACTTTTTTGATTCATCTGTTCATGCCCAGTATTAGATCTTGGTCATCATTAAAAGAATATCATCTAGGGCAACATGACCAACTTTGCACTGTCTATTAGTAGAATAGCTTAATAGAATTTTGGGAAAATATCTGAGAATATATTTTGAATGGCTTATAGTAATCTGGGATAAGCCCGCTATTCATAAGGTTCGTTATTCATAAGGTTCG
>JXSR01S009519.1:22920-34509 GCA_000969725.1 Ophiothrix spiculata
ATTGGGCAATTTCCCCTTTGATTTCAAATTGATTCCATATGTTGTGAATCAATTCAGTATCGAAGTGTTACGTGTAATCTGTTTATCGCCCAGACGCGCTTTCTGGTTTTGAACTATGATTGAATTGATCACCACACAAAAGTTTATCCTCCTTGGTATTACACTAACTGTTGTCACTGCTAACATGTGAAATCTAAGAGCACATAATCACGCATAAAACACAGCAGTCGCGTCGGTGGTTCTGTGGTATGCAACGTACCGCTCAACCAGGCGATTTGGAAAGTAAGGGGTTCGAATCTTCTGTAGTATTTGTTGATTTCTTGACACATTGTCTCTTTTTTTTCTTATATCATTGTAGCTTAAATTTCAATTCATATCCTTTTTTTCTTGCATTCCCTATTTATTTTATTTATTTCATATTTTTATTTTATCGTCATTTTTGCATTTTATTTTTTAAGATTCATTAAGCTATTTTCTTGCATTTCGATTTTATATTCTTTGTTTTATATTTCTTTCGATTTAAAAAAAATATATTTCGTCTTCCATTGTTATTTTACATTACATACATATTTGGCTTTTATAAAGCACCATTCAAAAACAGTAATAACTTAAAGAAAATGTTTGATGAAGATAACCCACTCATGTTAAAAGAAAACTCTGACAAAATCACTGAACCGTCTAATATGTGTACCGCCGCGGCAAAAGGGTCCAGTTGTCGGCTCGTACATGTTGCTGCTTGTAGCATATCTAATGTATGGTATTTGTATAAATCAGATATGCTACAATGAGCAACATGTAGGAGTCGACAACTGGACCCTTTTGCCGCGGCGGTACACATATAAAAGTAGAGCAAATGTCCTACATGTACGCCCCAAAGATATACCGTGATGCTGTAATAATCGGATTAATTCTAAAATATAATTATATACAACCTGCTCAAACCATTCACAATCGATGTTGAAAACAACCGCTTGATCACCAGGCTAATCGGGATGAATCGGCTGATGGCGCTACGCTGGAATCTATGCTCTTCAGGTGCTAATCGGCCTGCAATCGGGACGATATTATGTGCCATATACTGGCGCTTCCCGGTATAGTTATAGTGTCAGCTAGTTAGATATTGTATTGTTGCTATTGAAGATTAATAACCTGCGTAATAGCGCGATCCAATCTAATAAGATTATTTCTACTTTTACGCAAACAACTGCGCGGTCATTATCAGGTAACAATGGCTTCTTATAATGACCTGCGTATGTGATGTCATTAGCGCCTGAATGCGTTTATGAGAAAATGCCAATCAAGCGCGCGTATGCAACACACACACGCGTGTATCACATTACGCGATGATCGTCATGCCTGGACTGATCAAAATTCTCTTATAGGGATAAGTAGATCTTTAAGTTTAATAAAGCATTTCTTTATAAAATCACACATAAAAGCATTAAAAATGTCGAAAGACGGTTATTAATGACAATAATAACTTTGCACCATCTTTTAATTCGGTCATTACGCTCCCTCAGAAAAGTACCTCGGCTGAAAACAAACACCGACGATTTTAAACAATGATCTCAAAAAAGATGTTGCGCAGTTATTATTGTCTAATCAATATCTGCAGAATCCAATTAGTTTGACAAGTCCCGTAAAGCCAATTAATCGCTTTCATTTACCATCAAAATTGTGTATATACTAGAGATATCTAAATGTAAAATACATATTCACATCAAGTCGTTTTGTGAGTGCAAGAAAGAAATCTGCAGTGGCTGCTCTAAGTGATATATATTTTATTCCAATTGCCACAACAATGTGAAAAATCCCTCAAAATGTTCCTGTCTTATGTCAGTGGTTCTTGAAATGGTTCTTCAGGTGACACCAAGAACCATTTCAAGAACCACTGACCCAAAACTGGAGGTCATGCAGTGTGCAATCCAAATTTATGACGTAAGGCAGCTATTGCAGATACGACTTTCTTGCACTCACATAACGAAGTATGTCAAGTGGACAGATTTATGCCCATTGTAAGCATTTGGAATCAGAGAAAATAGCGAATGGGAAGTGAAACTGACGGGCCAAAAAGTGCGCCTACCCCAAAGGGGTAATTTGATTATTGTAGCAAATGACCCCTTTATTGTAGCAAATCAGCATTAAACTAAAATGATGTATGTCATAAAATAACCTTCATTATGCACATACTAGGGTTATTTCTATTTGTATCCACGCTTTAATCCGAAGTTGTTTATGACATTCCACAAGGTGATGTATATCTCTTTAACAGTCGTTGCTTTGTCACAAATACCGGTGAAGCATTTCCTTGTTTAGGCTTTCGCCAAGGAAACCAAACTTGGTACATGATACCAAGTAAGCTAAAGGAAGCTTATCTTGCTTTGTACATGTTGAATTGCCAGTATATACAAATTGAATTGGATTAGTTCTTTCTGTACATGATGGTATTCGTGGTGTGGTGCCAATTTTGTCCACTAGCTCGGGATAGGAGTTTCACAGCCCTGTTGGAATTCATTTGTATATTGTTGTGCTGCTACATTGTAAGAAGTACATATTAAAGGGGTATTGGACAAAATTTCGAAATTTTATTTGTGGATGATTTACACTTATTTTATGTTAGTAAATAACAGTCAATTACCAGATATCAGGAAAATTTTGATCAAAATCTTCAGAAAAGTGAAATTGATATTGGGTATGAGGCTATTCTCTAAACATATTTATTGATGCTATATATCAAGAAAGAGCCCAAGATTTGTTTGTAATACATTCCTTTCACATCATAGATTGCAGATAAATTTAAAAAAATGGAGTTTGCATTAGATATCCTGAAAAGGTCAATTTTAAAAATCGAACTACAGAGGGCAGTATTTATCCTTGTTGACAGCGTATCAAAACGACAACAAAATCGTCGACAACGATAATTAAAAATAAAAGAATATATAAATATTTTGATATATAGGGTTAGAATTTGACATCGAAACTTTGCATGCTGTCATTATACCACTAATACTTCAAAATGATGCAAAAATCTCAAAATGCTTGGGAAAAAGTTTGGGGATGATGCCAGGCATGAGAATGTTCAGGTTTATACCTGAATTCAGGTATTTTCATGTTCAAAAATCCACACTTTCTTTGAATTTCAGCCTATTTTTGCTGTTTTTTCATCGTTTTCAGGTATTTTTATGCATTTTCATGTATTTTTATGGATGTGTGTTCTCATGCCTGTGATGCTGAACTTGTCCAATGCCCCTTTAAGAATTCAGTTGTATAATGATGTTCACTGTGATTCCTTTTCAGCTGGTGCATGAGGTCATAACAGATGGACCTGGTGTAGCAAAGTAAGTGGCACTGGTTAAGCTTAGCTATAGAATTGGGGTACCCTTTGATAGCCCTTTTTTGAAGCTTGTCATCGAGAGCTACAATGTTGGCTGAATGTTGGCATACCTGAGGAAAGTTTTTTTTGTCATCTGAAAGATAAACACAAAGGCCCGTATTCAATCCAGGAATAATATTCCTGGAGATTTCACATTCTTGGATTAGAGATAGCCCACAGTCCTGAACTAAGTTAAATTTTACAAAGCCTGGAATAACTAATTCATAGAATAATTTTGTTCATCGTTTGCGAATTCCAACATCAATGGAATAAAAATGCAGTTATTCCTGGATTAAAGTTATTCCTCTTTTGTGAATACGTACCAGTGGCATTACTTTGGACGTGTGTGTGGGTGTGTCTGTGTGGCTGGGTTTATGTAGTCAAAATTTTAACCTTTTACAAAAATTGATCACAGTTTCCATATACTTGTTCATATTGTCATGAAACTTAAACAATGGTCCTTTGGTAAAAGTAAAATGTGACTGATAAGTGAGCAAGATCAAATGTCATCTAGGGGGTCAATAGGGGCAATGACCTTTGTTGGTCAACGTACGTTATTAAATTGGTCAGAAAATCCTTATACCAATTTTCATGAAACTTGGACACAATGGTCCTTGGGTAGCAACAAAAGTGTGACCCTATGTGAGTGAGGTCAAAATTCATCTAGGGATCATTGACTTTCCATTGTCAAAATTACAAGATTGGTCAGTGAATCCATATACTTTAACTGATTTTCATGGGACTTGAGTCACAATGGTCCTTGCATGGGTAGAGGCACATGTAACATCCCCATGTGAGAGGGGTCAAAGGTCATCTAGAAGTCCAGTCAACCCTGTGACCTTTCAGATGACACTAGACAAACGTAAAGTATTTTTAAAAGGGCTATCGAAGGGTACCCACATTCATACTCACCACCAAGAGAAGAGATCATGTGTATCCCATCATGCAAATTGCTTCCTATGGGTCTGTTTGCACTGGAAATCATGTGAGTAGTTAGTGATAAAATGTCCTTATTAAATCAAAGCAAATTGTTGTAATCTAGCATTTGGGACATGTTTCATCAAACTACTCACATAACTTCCTGTACAATATTTCCCATATGAAGCAATGCATGATGGGATACACACGATATCTCCTCTTCTCACCACCTTTCTTAAAGCTGGTTTCAGAGTGTCTGTCATGATGTCACAATTTTCCGATGACATGAAGAATTTCAATCTTTATTCAGGAAATATTATGAACCAGCGTATAAATCAATTTACCTTCAAGTTTTGTTTTTAGTGGTGACCCGTTGCGAAAAGCATGGGTACAATATATTCCCTCATTGGAATTTTATTCATAACATGGCCATTTGTTTCCTCAAAGTGAGCTTGAAAGTCAGTTGTGAATAAGTCTTGATACATTTTCTGAATACTTCCACCGGAATTTTTCACAAGATAGGCCATAAAGGAGGCTTGTGTTACTAGAAAATAAAACAGCTTATAACTTTTGTCTTGTCAATTTCAAAATCACAGGGGGGTGGTAACCCCCCCACCCTGTCCCATGAAGGTGTGTTACATAAAATGATCACAAAGATGAGGCTTTATTGAATCATAGTTAAATCATCCTGGTTTCAACCTTTCTTAGACACGGACAAGAACAGAATTCTTACCAATTTGATTCCCAAAATGCACATTTACTATAATTATTGCATTCAAAGAATTTAAAAAGTTTAGTCTTCAATTTCCATTAATCCTAGTAGTCGTGGTCAAGGCGAGTCATCCAGGAGATACCCAGATGGTAGCGGTCATCGGCCTCCGGGTTACCTAGCTAAGCACAGCAAGTCTGGACCTATCAATCTAGCAAATGAATCCAGGGATACAGTCAGGGCTGTCAAAGCTCTCATAGAAGTAGAACGTGAGTATAATGGTTAATGCCCTGGGGTGGGGGAGCTCAAGTTTGGTTTGGTCTCCAGGTTATAAGCACAGCAAGTCTGGACCTATCAATCTAGCAAATGAATCCAGGGATACAGTCAGGGCTGTCAAAGCTCTTATAGAAGTAGAACGTGAGTATAATGGTTAATGCCCTGGGTGGGGGAGCTCAAGTTTCAACTTTGGTCACCCAGGATACCTAGCTAAGCACAGCAAGTCAGGACCTATCAATCTAGTGTATGAATCTAGGGATACAGTCAGGGCGGTCAAAGCTCTTATAGAAGTAGAATGTGAGTAAAGTGGTTAATGCCCTGGGGTGGGGGAGCTCAAGTTTGGTTTGGTCACCCACGATACTTAGCTAAGCACAGCAAGTTTGTGTCCTGAACGAGGAACTTACTTTCATGTGGTTGTCTCAACCATGTTAACCCAGTTGTCAAATGGGTTCCAGCAGACTTGCAGGGATTTTGTGTGTTCCCATCAGGGACTTCTGCTTGAGCACTCATAATAGGCATAGTAATGGTTTTGAGATCACATCTGTGAAATAATTTAAACCATGCCTTGTATAGCATTTTGTATTTGTATGAAATACCGAAAATGTAGGTTTTTGTCAGCTAATCGGTCAACAATTAAGTGTTTAACACTCTCAATGACTATCTACATTATGTATTCTATTTTATCAGTTGTTTGGCAGCATTGTGTTTTGCGTACAAGATAACAAGCATACGCACCATAGTGCATGTTTGATCACATGTGGCACTCAAGTTGCATGACCCAATATCACCCCACCCCCTGTGTCCAACAAAGTAAAAATGCAGTATGTGTATTGCAGATAAATTGTAAGTTACTTCCTTTTCCCCTGGAGAAATCCTGCACAAATGAGCAGACATGAATCTATAATGAAAACTACCACAATAAGAAGTAGCTATATGTATTTAATATTTAGAGAATAAAAGATGGCTATTTATTGTTTTGCCTGTCATCTATCGTCTCATAATGGATGGGCGTACATTATTTTGAGTAATGGGCACCCCGAATAATGTACCCCATCCATTATGAGACGATAGATGACAGGCAAAACAATAAATCACCATCTTTTATTCTCATTCTTAGTCACAAATTTAAGTCATTTGTAAACCAAAAATGATGTAAATTATTGCCAAATACTATAAACATTATCATTGGAAAAATGTACACCCCTATTCAAACATAAAATATTCCAAACCCAGTAAAGCTGTTCGCGCCGGATGTGTACGTATACCTGCATGGCTGCGTTTCACGCTGAACGCACTGTCATATATCGTCTCATAATGGATGGCCGAAATTCCTAATTAGGAAGTAAAATCGCACTCGATGACTAAGAATATTTGATATTCAATTTTGTTTAGCATATTGACACTTGTGTAGCTTCCATCAAACTATTTTGACATACACCCTGAATAATTGTCTTTACAGCCTTACCGTATGGTTGGGAGGAAGCTTATACCAAAGATGGAATGCGATATTACCTCAAGTAAGTATCCACGTGAGGGTGCAGATCCAGGTCAATGCGCATCTGTGAAAGCTGATTTACATCTAGACTGTGGCTAAATGGACTTCGGGTCCAGATCTGACACTTGTGTAGCTCCCATTATATGGTCTTTGAAGATATGGATCTCAGAGAAATGCATTGATCTGGATTGGTGCTTTGTGTAGATAGCCTCCAATATATGCGATGGCTCACCCCGAAAGGGGGGACTTTGATGGTGATATTAATTTTGATTTTATTATTTCATCTATTATAAAAATTTCTAAGCTTTAAAATGACACCTTACTTGTTGAAATTGATCAAGGCAATCAAATTTTACAACAGAAAATCTGCTGGAAATTCTAATTATTTTATTTATTTTTTGCTGCCTATTTTCACCAGTTTCTCGAAGTGTTCTGTTGCAAAGTCCCCCTTTTTGGGGTGAGTCATCACATATACACAAGGGCCATTTTACATAGTTCTGAAAAAATCATAATCTCGAAACATGACTCATTGCAAAGAGAATGGGAAATGGTGATAAAAATAGAAAACAGCATCAAAATTGCTTATAATCTTTTCCAAGTTTTGTGGTCAACTTTTTGTTAATTTGAGTCTTTTTAGCAAAACTACAAATTTGACATCCAAAATATATTCAACACTTAATTGCTTTTAAAATGGTTACTTTTGGGGTTTATTCTGTTAAGGATACTGTCAACATCAATTGCCATGCAAGAATCTCTGAAAGTTTGGTCGGTTTTTGTAAGAAATTAGCATATTTTTTCCAAATTTTTTGGGAAATGTTGATGGCTTTGGAATTGAGTATTCTTGAAACACAATTCTAATGCCTAAGGTCGTGTTCTCACTGAACATGTGAGCTCAGACCTAGGTCTGAGTCCACATACAAGTGGGCTCGGCCCACATTGATTTCCTGTTCTCACTGTCGCAATAAAGTACTACCTCCCGTGCCAAATGCAATGCCAATGTGGTATTGAGTCCACTTACCATGATATATTCATTTCTAGTGGCTTAAAACTAAATTACAATAAATATTACCTTATAAAAGTACATGTATATATAAAACATCAAGATTGCACACTTACCGTACTTCATAATATAGTTTACACTAACTTAAAATTAAAATAATGAAAAAAACCCGATATAATTTACACTTAAAATAATATGATATTAAATTAAAACATAACAAGCTGTACATATATAAACAAAGTGAGAAATCAATTCCATGTGTGGTAAACAGTTTAAAAATTCAAGCCACAGGAAAGATGAAACAAATTTAAAGTAATGCAATTGACGTTTACTATTTTAAAAAATACAGCTAGCCTGCAATAGGTGTAGTACATGTGAATGTGAGCCGGGCCCACTTACGATGCCAAACGCGTTCTCACTATGCATTTGGTACCACGTCCTGGTACCGAGACTACCTATATGAGGTGGTCTCGGAACCGATCTCGGATGTAGGTCTGAGCCCACTTAAAACGCGTTCTCACTGGGTAAGGAAGTGGGCTCGATGTAGCATCGAGTACCACGACCTAGTACCAAACATCACAGTGAGAACGCGCCCTAAGTTAAAAGGACATAACCTATGCAGTTTGCATTCATATGTTATTTATTCTACTTTGTTGTCATATTGCCATTTCTTCAATTTTCAAGGTAACAAACCTCTAAATGGCATGTTAGACTTAACTTTAAAATAAAAACAAAAGCAGATATTAACTGGAAAGTTTGTGGAACTTTTTTCAGATTTTCACAATTACATGTAAATGAAAACTGCAGAACCATATTCTACCCAAGCCACAATTTTATTGAACACCCCTCATATAATAAAGGAAAGAGGTGGGAAATTCATAAAGTGTAAAGTTCTATCCTTATGTTTCCTCCATTCATTGGAAAGGCTAATTTTAACAAATTTTAACTTACACGCTGGAGCACAATTAGGCCGCAAGTTTGTGCGGCCGGCCACAACCTGGCCACAGGCTTGATTTTCCCAGATGGCGACAGTAGGCTTGATTATGCACCTCTAGATGATGTCAAAACATGTAATGAATATTATACAATAATCTTGAGGTGATCAATCAAGCCTGCGGTCGCCATCTTGGAAAAATAAGGCTGTGGCCAGGTTGCGGCCGACCGCACAAAGTTGTGGCCTAATTGTGCTCCAACGCCTTACAGGGAAGCAAGCATAACTTTACGTGTGTCACAAATATGTACCACAGTATTTTTTCTGTTGTCTTGAAGAAAGACAATTGGTCAATTGTGTGTGGCTGTCTGAAATGCATTTCTATCTATGTGAGGATCATCACACAGCAACACCGAGGACTTTGAACTTTCCAAGGACCAAAATTTCTATGGAACTTGCATATAATGGTCCTTTGGTAGGGGTAATCATGTGGTCCTATTAGAGTGTGTTCATCTAGGGTAAAGCTTAAGGTCACTGACTTCAGTGGTCAAGAATGGTCAGCAAATCCATATACTTTATTAGATTTTGTGGGACTTGGGTAGAGCCACATGTGTGATCTACGAGGATCGTTTTGTATTTATAGTGTAAATATATTGTAAATGAAAAATTCCAATTATCTTGTTATGTTAAATCTTTTTTTTATCTCATTTCCAGTCATGTGACTCAGTGTACATCATGGATCCATCCAGTTTCAAACATTAATCACTCGCCAGATGGAATGTCACAGCGTCCTCCCACAGCAGAATCAAGAACATAACGCAATTTGTGTCTTCTGTTCACAGTTGGTGATGAAACACTATTTGAAAGATGGAGAAATTGACAAAATATAAATCAGCAAAATTATGAACTTCATGCAACATCCTGTTGATGAAATTAAATGATGAAGGAACAGTGATTCAAACCATTTTGCAACTCCAGGAATGGTCAGAACACGCAGAAAATAGTCAACATGTTTTATAATTCAACAAGTTCGAGCATATTGTGTGTTTTGAAATAGGTAGTATATTTTTTTATCAATGATTCAGGGGCGGTTTGTCTACAATTCTTATGGAATTGATCTGAAAAGTTGTATTCACAATGCACTTATCTGTTTTTGAGAGGTACATTTAATCTATTTGGCCTGTATTCACAAAGGTTATTCAAGTATCAACTTTAAGATGGATTTCACAAGCCTTGATTAAGTAGTCCATTGAATAACTTTATTCTCCATTTGTGAATACCAAATGATGTAATTAATCAAATAACTTTAAAAGTTATTCCTGGAACAAACTTAAGTCTCCATTGTGATTTTCAATTTGTATTCATAAGTTTTCATACGAAATGCATTTTTTTTTTATCTTTGACCTTTAGTCCATAGTAAATGTTTGACCAGTATCAGGGTAGTCTGCTTTTCAGACCAGCAAGGGCAATCTTTTAAGTCACCATTTATTCCCAATATTGTCCCCCATACTTCACACTCCGTACCATTAACTATGTGCTCTGACAAAAAGCGTGGAAAGTCATATGAAATGTTTCAAAAACTAAGTAAAACAATTTTTTTGCTTGGTATATCAAAAAACAATTAAATCACTTATGGGGCCATCAAAAATGAACTTGCTTACTTCCTAGAAGTCCATGTTTTAAAAATCCCACACTCATTGAAAAATCCTGGCTGATGATCTTGTGTTGTAGCCACCTGAAAATTGGCGTGATGTATTTTTTTTTTATGTTCACTTCAGTTTAGTAACAAATATTTATGTTGCTTGTATCAGCGTAGTTCCTTTTTTGAAGATATTTCAATTTCTTTTAATTTTGTAAATTTTCGATTATAACTTAATCATAAATGTTTGCAAGACCTTTGCAAAATGTGTAAATGTGACCCGTCATATCGAAAGGTACTCTAAAGCTTTGAAGTGACACCTTGCTTTTGGTTATTAGATGTTCTGAATTTGGATGTTCGATTGCAAAGTTACATCCAAATTGGTAAAAGGCATCGGGCTGATTCAGAAAACTTAAAGGGGCATTGGACAAGTTCAGCATCATCCCCAAACTTTTTCCTAAACATTTTGAGATTTTTGCATCATTTGAAGTATTAGCGGTAATAATGACAGCATGCAAAGTTTCATTGTCAAATTCAAACCCTATATATCAAAATATTTAGATATTCTCTTATTTTTAATTTATCGTTGTCGACAACGATAAATACTGCCCTCAATAGTTGAATTTCTATAATTGGCCTTTTCAGGAGATAAAATGAAAATTTAAAATTTCTTTTGCTTTTTCTGCAATCTATGATGTGAAAGGGATGATTTACAAACAAATCTTTGGCTCTTTCTCATTGTATAGCATCAATAAATACGTTTAGAGAATAGCCTCATACCCAAAATCAACAAATAAAATAAAATTCAAATTTTTGACTTTTTTGAAAGTTTTGAATAAAATTTTCCTGATATTTGGTAATTGACTGTTATTTTCTAACATAGGAAATGTAAATCATCCACAAACAAAATTTCAAAATTTTGTCCAATGCCCCTAAATTGAGTTTAGCGTTTCTGTACTGGTAAAACTTGAATGGAGAAAGGATTTTTATCTCGGTTTTTAAAACATTTGTCTTATGTTTTGGATGTTGGAGCCTGATTTATATGATAGAATACGCTTAAGGTAACGTTTCTGATGAAATTAGAAATTCGACCTTGGACGTGATTTTTGACTATACTCAGCTTCAATGGCCCGTATCTCGTAATTTACATGCAGACCTTAAGGTACCTTTCGATATGACGGGTCACAAATGAAGTATTTCAGATGATTTTATATGATCATCAGAGGGTTCAAACTCTCAAAACAAGAA
>JXSR01S009520.1:5420-15549 GCA_000969725.1 Ophiothrix spiculata
AGATGGAATGTCAGTTGGGGTTGCCAGATGTGGTGATAATACATGTAGTTGTGCGATTGGATGCTTGAAGATTTGGAGTCATGAATAATATATAGCGCGCTTTAAGTTGTAACCTCCTCCTTCTGATAACTCCTCAATCACCTTGAACCTCCGGTAGCGGTACATAATGGTAAAAAAGTGAAGCTGTAAAGCTTTAGATAAGCTCCAACTTGAAAGTTGTCCGGAAAACGGAAAAGAACAAAGGAACTGAAGACGAAAACGGAGAATATGTAAATTCACGGAAAATTCAATTTTCAAATAAAAAATAAAATTGATTTTTTTGGGGGGACAATTAATCAACACAAAACAACAACAAAAAACACCATCATACATTTTTAATCTTGATTGAAATTAATGTGACAATGAAAAAAATCCATACAAGGCAAAAACAAACAAAAAAAAGTTTGTTTCCCGTGCGCCGCGCGCATTTCGTTTTAGCGTCATTATTTGCGCATTTCATGTTTTTATTTGATATTTTAGAAAACGAAAATCAAAATAGCCAATTTGATAAAACGAACGGGGAAAATTGCAAAATTTTTACTAAAGAAGTGTTTTCTTTTCAACAAAAACTTGAAACCGGACAGGTTTTTTACTGAAAAAAAATCAACATCAATGCCGATTTTCAATCAAAATTTGCCTTAGCACCTCTTGAACAATAGAAAAAACAGACGAAAACAAAATAAAATAAAAAACTGCATTTCGCATTTAGGTTCTTTGACCACCGACAGGAAAGAAACTTTTTTTTTGCCTTATCCCCCATTCCCCGCTAAAATCTGTATTTTTCTATGATTTTCTCAGAGATGCAAAATCTCCATTTTTTATTTAGTATATTTCATTTGTGCTAATAACGAATCTAAAAATTAAAAAAATATAGGGTACCGTTCTCATTTGTGAGATAAAGCCATCTCAAAAAGATTATTTTCAACCACCCCCACCCCCCAAAAAAAAAATGCCCGATTTACCACACACAAAATATTTACTGAGTCTAGTGACTCAGATACGTGAGTCTTTTATTTGTCTCTGTAGTGACGCACTTTGTATGCTAACTAAGTCACTGTAGTGAGTCATGTGACTCAGATGTGATGAGTCAAATTACTCCGATCAAGTCCAGTTGAATCAGAAGACTCAACTTCATAACCTTAATGAGTCATCAGTTTTGTCCCTGTAGTGACTCACTTGCTTGTGTAAAATGAGTCAAAAGACTCAGATTAAAGATATCGTAGGTCATTTGACTCACTCATTATTGACTTATTCGAGCGACGTCCTCATTGTGCACAAACATAGAGGATGATATCCGAAAGGTGTTGGTGACTGTAGACACAATATTGGCCATCATCAATATAGTAGACAATAATTCCGAGTCAAATTCCAAGTCCAAGAGGTTAAGCTTAGGCTAAGCTTACTGCAGTAAAACAACAATGGACTAAATGATCCAATATTGTAAGCTAACTCCATATAAAATCACTGCTTAATGAAGTAATTTATACTTGGAGCTTGATGCCAGCTCCAGAGGTTCCACATATTACTTCTTACAGTGTTAAATGCCAAAAGGTGCTCACAGAAATGACAATTTTGTGTCATCAACCACTAACAAACGCTTTCGTCACCAACAATGCATGTTCAAGAAAATGGCCGACCCAGTGGACCCACAACCACGTTTTCAAATTTTGTATTTGACTCAGTAATTTATGTAAATGAGTCAAAAGTCGTTATTGACTCAAAATTCTCCAACAAGTGAGTCAATATGGTATCATCATACTGAGTCACCTGAAATTTGACTCACTATTGGAGTATATGTGAGTCAATCATGATTCACGTAATGTCATAACTGAGTCAATTTGTACATGATAAGGAATAACGAGTCAATTGACTCAGTAAATATTTTGTGTGCACACAAAGTATTCGGTTAGCTCAAAAATGTCCGAGTTGATCATTTAGTGCTTGTAAAAATTGCTCCATTGATTTTTTTTCGCACTTCAAAAATACTGAAATAAAGAAATTACCGTATTAGTTTTCGAGAAAAATGTCAAAACGAGCATTTTTCAATAAAATTTGATTACTTTGATGGCACATCTGCACCTGCACAATTTCCTGCGTGATTAACCAAACGCTTTAGTAAAGCATGCGTTCAGTGTGCATTGAAATTTGCGCACGCAAAACTAATGCAAACATATTTTTTTTGTATTTTTACTATTTATGAAATCGTTACCCCGCAGTCGTAAGCAACTTCATCTCTGGGAAAACCCCTTACATGAAAATGCACATGCTAAGACACTAAAACTATCACTGAAAAGTACATGGAATTCAACTTTTAGAAAACATAAAATTTTCCAGCTTAGCTTAAACCACACGAACAGCAACAGCAACATGAATTCGAGATCCAGAGAAGCATTCTTCAACTTGTTTTTATACCAAACATCAAGCCCGTAGTAAGGGGGTTGGGTAGGGGCGTCGCACCCTCCAAATGTGTGTCCACATTGTCCACAAAAATGTTTCCCCCAAAAGGTCCATTTTTTGAAAATACGCACAACCATCCCCCATCCCGACCCCCCTTGAAAAAATCCTGGCTACGGGCCTGCCAAACACGTCATGACTCGATCGCAACTGGAAAGATGGCGATCTATATACGATTTTAAAAGAAAATTCCCGGGTAGAGTTGAAAAATGCACAGATGAATTTTAAGATATGATACCAAAAAATGCAGAAATGAACTTTTTTGCCCTCCGATCGTCTTTATCAGCCCCCTAGGACTTACAGAAAACGAGAGTGAATGAATAACTTTACTGTTGCGACATACCGGAAGTAACACAGTAAAGTTATTCATTTACCGTAAATGTGTTCATTCACCGTTAAGTTATTACGACCTTTCCCGAACTGATATTGTTCTGATTCTAAATCCAAAATTTCACCTCCAAATTCTTTATAGTTTCGGAGATATATCACAAAATGTAAAATCAATTGGTATACCATTTTCCATTTCTTTTGTATATACATAACAGCCTCATCCCCAGGGTTGCATACTTTCTTTTGCCTTTCAGGAGAAATCAAGACACAAGCTAAGGTTGAAACCTTGCACAATGCATTTCAGAGGTCAATGTCAATCAGTTAAAAGTAAATTATATATACACATCCTAAAATAAGAACCTACACCTTTAACCTATTAATTTACGCTAGTGATTTCAAATCACCTGAGACTATAACGTTGTGTGACCATGACGTCGAGTAACATATTTTGTATCACTAAATGACAAAATGATTGATATTTACAAACGTATCAATTTTGTCCTATCTTTTACCTAAACTTCATTCAACTACCATTTACAGTCATAAACCATTATTGAAATAATAATACGACCAACATATGCGAATTATTACCACCGTCATGGGCGTCATTTCAGGGGGGCAGGGGAACACGTCCCCCCCCCCCCAACGATTTTTATTTATTTGCAAATTTCTTCACATTACCCACAAAAATACGTGTTAGGAACACCCTTAGAATGCAAATAACGCAAGGGGCTCAGGGGGCGAAGCCCCTGACCCCCTTCAAGCGGCTCTGTCTTCACATTACCCACAAAAATATGTGTTAGGAACACCATTAAAATGCAAAAAAACGCTAGGGCTTCAGGGGGCTTTTCCCCCTGACCCCCACAAAGGGGCTCTGTCTTCACATTACCCACAATAAATACGTGTAAGGAACACTCTTAGAATGCAAAAAACGCTAGAGCTTCGAAGGGGCTCTGTCTTCACATTACCCACAAAAATACGTGTTAGGAACACTCTTAGAATGCAAAAAAACGCTAGGGCTTCGGGGCCTAGGGCTTTGCCCCCTGACCCCCACCAAGGGGCTCTGTCTTCACATTACCCACAAAAATACGTGTTAGGAACACCTTTAGAATGCGAAAAAAAACCGCTAGGGCTTCAGTGGGGGGCATTGTCCCCTTGACCCCCACCAAGGGGCTCTGTCTTCATAATAGCATATGCAAATCATAACCACCGTGTATATATGGTTTAACTTGGTTTGAGAGATGGTTCGATTTCCAAACTAAGTCCATCTACGTCATTAAAACCGTGTTTTCACCGTGATTCGAACCCAAGACCTCTGGCGCCCAATACGAGGCACGCCATCAGGAAGCCGCTACAGAGTCGCTGTCCGGACAGCGATTTGATCTTACTCTGTGATTTGGTCCGTTTATGTAACCTACGGCAACGATGTATTTGGACTAAGTCCAACTATATACGTTATAGGAGAAAAAACATGTATTCATCGTGATTCGAACCCATAACCTCTGGAATGCCAATTAGCAGGCACACTCATCATCATCATCATTCGACTGCGGAGCAGGCGACTACAAGATTTCTCCAAGCTTTTCGATCAGTTGCCATTGCAGTGATGTTAGCTCTGTGTAGGCAATGATCAATATCCACACTATTAGCAGCCCAACACGCAGCCACTCCCCTACCATATGTAAATTTCGTCTATGACGCATTCGGACTTTTCGGGTATTTTCGTGAATTTTTTAACAGTGAAGTTTTACTGAGTTTTGGTTGTGCTAGGGCTAACGCCTCAAAATAAGTAGAAATAAGTGTTAAACAGGCGTACGTTGTGCCAATATATTTATTGCAATGCCTATTTTAAAAAAGCGCAAACTGTTTAACATGACCTGTGTGACGATTTGTTTCTATGGCTGTGTCACAAGATATGGAATGCAAGATGATTATTTTTGTTATTAAATTCTTTTGTTTTATACTAAAAATAAAAATGTGATTCGTCATATCGAAAGGTACCTTAAGGTCGGCATAGAACATTACGAGATACGTAATGAGTATTTGTAGCTGAGTATAGTCAAAAATTACGTCCAGGGTCGAATTTCTAATTTCATCCGAAGCGTTACTTTTGAAGTTAATTCTATCATATTAATCAGGTTCCAGCATCCAAAACATAAGACAAATGTTTTAAAAACCGAGGTAAAAATCCTTTCTCCATTCAAGCTTTACCAGTACAGAAACTTTAAACTCGATTTTCTCAAAACTATAGTTTTCTGAATCAGCCCGATGCCTTTTACCAATTTGGATGTAATATTGCAATCGAACATCCATTAACCAAAGTAAGGTATCATTTTAAAGCTTAAAATATAATCTTTCAGATGAGACCAACAATATTTTTTTTATTTTTGGACCTTTAAGGTACCTTTCGATATTACGGGTCACAAATGATAATTCTAACTATTTGGAATTTTAGAATAAAAATACGATGAATTTTGCAGATTAATCTAATATTAAACACGTGTGATCTTTCAGAGTACTTGTAACAGAATATTTGACAGATTAAAGAAAAACATGATACTATATTTATTTTTACATGGATACTAGTGTTGTCGGAAAACTGATATTTATTTAGACAGAAACGGACATAATTTAAATAGATTAACCATAAATATAATTCTCTTTTGGGAAAGGTAGCATGTGGGGATTTTCCCCAATCCATTAGTGTTGAACTCAAGTTTTTTAAATTATGTAGGTCATTGTCATTTGAAACCCCCGGCTTTGTTTAACATGTATGGACGTAAAGCTTCCAAATGCTCTCTACGCTAATGCCGCTCGTATGTAGAAGATGCAATTTGGGATCCTCCTATATATGGACACATCTTTGAGCAAAAGATTTAACCTTAGAGTTTATACTTATAGATTGTCCTTGGTAAAGCAACTGAAGCTTATAAATCGGCACCTTCTGAAGCTTGGTATTGTTGATACTGCAATAAGTAAAAGTAAAAGCGGTTCTTTCCCAGATGATAGACCCAGTACTCTAACCCTAACTCTTCAAATCCTTTTGATAAAAAATTGCACTCCTTAGATTATTTTCTTGTAACTGATATTGCTGACCTGCTATTCTTGAGTTTGGCCCCCGGGGCTTGGCTCGGGCCTTACGAAACAAACTTATAAAGTTATGTAGTTATATCAAAGAAGTCCAATATTGTTATAAATTTATATGTAGAAGTATGAAGAAGTCAAATTATTATTGCTTGTCTTGCTACAAAAGATTATACAAAGCACATATGTGATGACTCACCCCGAAAAGGGGGACTTTGCGACAGAACACGTTTCGAGAAACTGATGAAAATAGGCAACACAAAATATAGAAAAAAATAAGAATTTCCAGCATTTTTTTTGTTGTTAAATTTGATCGCTTTGATCAATTTCAACAAGTAAAGTGTCATTTTAAAGCTTAGAAAATGCTGTAACAGATGAAATGATAAAATCAAAATTGATATCATCTGCAAAGTCCCCCCTTTCGGCGTGAGCCATCACATATGGTATTCTATATAATCCTTCATCCGACAAGAATATGTTTTCGAAATTTTCACTCTGTTTTAATAGAATGCGGGATGCTGTAAGGAGATATCATCAATATCTAATAATAATTCACGTCATGTAATGCGACGGATACAATGGTCGATTATTAGTGATGCAATAAACCGACATTCTTCCGTCGACATCCAAGTGATTGATGCCATTCAGATAAGTCATATCTAATAACATGCAACTCATACAATTTTCTAGAGGACAACATTAAGTCATGCCCTTGGGAACTGTTGAATGTACAGTGTGTGTCAAAACCAATGTTAATCAACATTGTGGGGTTCTTTTACACAAACTTTAAAAAGGTCGTTATTTGTTTATTCACTTCTTTAAAAAGATAAATTTAATAGCTTCCATAAAAAATAATTTCGAAAATAACTGTTGCTGATGTGAGTCTTAAGTACAAAAATGGCTAAGTGACACCAAGATTGCTTGCTTCAGACTAGACTATATTTATCAAAAATCCTTACAGGTGATAAAATAGTTTATAGGCAATACAATAAGACTAAAAATTAAATTTATCTGTCTTATCGTCATTAAATAGGTTAAAAGCCCAAGCCTAAATCATGAATGCAACCTTCCATGCGACCAATCACAAGGTATCTATTTCTGAGTATCATCAGCGTATTCTGTGTTGCAACTTGTGGCGTGTGATTATACTATCACTTAAAAAAACCCAGATTTATACAGTTTATATAAACGTTCATTGAGGTACGACGAGAACCCAAAAGGGAGTTGTAACCCCGTACCAAGGTTTAATTCTATGGAGCCAACACGATAAACGGATTGATTGCATGTGTAAGGATTATCCCGCAATTAAGTTATAACACTCCTTTCTAATAGTTTGGAGACAAACATAGAAACGAAACGGCTTGTAGTTTTTATATACATGTGTTTGTCCAGAGACATCTTTATTTAAATTGAAAAAAAGGTAACCTTTCTGAATGATTACATGAATATTATAATTATCCCAATCACGTGGCTTTGTTCCACATGTCATAAAAAGCCAAACAGGACTTTTAAAAAGGTGTTTAAAAATCCCGTTAGTGCACAATATGGATATGCATATGGACCCTGGTTTTTGATCGATTTAAAAACAATGTTCTCCACATTATTTATCTTTAAAACTGTACACAGTGATACAACAACTCAATGCAACTCATACAACTTCGTTTCAAAATGGCGGCCAAATATCTAGTTTGTGTCATTTTTTCATTTTTTGCGAACAATTTCCCGCCAAAATCTGCTTAAAATCTGCTTTCCCAAAGGATTGTTTGAATGAAATTTGCTTATAATAGCAGACTTTATATTATTTCAAATACATTGCTGAAATAAAATTTAAATAAGTTGTTTCGTTAATTTCGTTTTTAGAGACAAAACAAAATTTGAACAGTGCCATCATTTTACCAGTTTATGCTAATTATCTCAAATTGATTTGATTTTTTTTTTGCACCAAAATATGCGCAACCCCTATGTTAACAATTACATAAAACAGCTTTATCGGGTTATGATGCGTGCGCAAAAAACAAAATCCAGGGTCCAAATGGACCCCCCCCCCTCCTACAATGAAAGTACATGTTATTGTGGTTATTGACTCTTCTGTCCATTGACATTGTAAGATAGAAAACCAAATGCTTAGAGAGTTTTCAAAACTGGTTACGTTTTCTAATATCCCCATTCATGGAAACGAAAATGGAAAAGATTATTTTGACACACCCTGTAGGGAAAGTAATCGGTTAAATTGATACCTGCCATTTTCGTAATTGAAAATGGCAGCCCTTCAGGGAAAGTCTATATGTGACTTTTTATTGATAGACTGATCAACGCTTATCTGTAAAGCTTCTGGGAATTACATATTTTGTATACAGAATGAAAGCTAGTAATTAAATGCTGAAAAATGTGTTATAACCCCTAGAGCGGGATAAGAAAAATGAGGAAACCAAATTTACAAGTGACAAGATACAGATAACCTTAAAAGGCATTTCATGATTTTTGAGAATAATGCCAAACAAATAATGAACATGTAGTATATATACGACATTGGCTGTTGCTTCACATTTCAAGATCAGGCTACGGGAATTGACTTAAATTCGCAATTATAAACCCAAAATGCTTTTTAATGCGTCTTAAGTCTGACATATACTTTAGAAGTGGATTGGGTTTTTTTTTTCAATAAATAATTATTGAAGTTATCATGCAAAGAGGAAAGTGGGTTTTAAGTAACAGTGATTACTTCTTTTATAAGTATACATTTTCCTCATGCACTTAAGCATCCCACATTACATTATTTACACAAACTTTGCTATTATATCTGCAAATAAAAAGCTACAAATGCTAGGCTACATAAAAAAAGGTTTCTCAAAATATGAGGAGTGCGGGATTTTTTTCCCGGGGGGTGTTTAGGGAGAGCCTTGGCGATCAAGGTTTACCCTTGGTAGATGCTGACTGCACATTCAGTTGCTGTCTTTTAACTCTATGCTGTATGACAATTCCAGCGTTAAAACATCAACAAATTAAAAGAATCCTTTAAAAAGGAAAGCGGAGTCTTGATATTTGAACAATTTAGCTCGATTTTTAACATCTTTTTAGCATTTTTGCAAAAGGGAGAGGATGATAAACAACTTTGTTGTCTTTTTATGCCTTAGGTTAACATGATACCAGTAAATATCAATGAATTTATTCATGCAAAATAAATAAGTAGTATACCGCTATTGTTCTTCTTATTCTAAGTGTGCACTCTGACCATACTTGTCCCTTTGATGACAAAAGATCGATAAAAATGGCAAATTCGAAAAACTGGTTGTTTTGAAAATAAATACGATTCATGACATTTTCAATATATTGGACATGAACTGTTGCAACCTTCTGAGTATTACTAACACAAACATAATGATTGAAAACGTGATAGTCGTATTTATTTTTTGAAGCCGCCTTTGCTGTAACTTGTTATTCATTAAACCGTGCTTCATTCTATTATATTTATAAAAAATATAATGGGCTGATAATATTTACAGTCACACTGAAATCTTACTGGTAAGATATTGGGAGTTTCCCAAGTCTGTGTGTATTAACAATTTTGGTCAGTAAAGCAGAGGACTTTATTTTTCATTAGTACCCAATTTAATCATATTGCGTACTTACAAACATGGTGTGACAGATTGTATCTACGAGAGATGTGTACGATGTTTTAAAATATTACATATATGACATACATTTTATAAGTAATTATTGAACTTGATATCATCAAAAATAACATCGTGATTCATGACCTCTGGAATGCCAATTAGCAGGCACACCATTAGCAGCCCAACACGCAGCCCTCCTCCCCCCCCCCTACCATATGTAAATTACGTCTATGACGCATTCGGACTTTACTGGTATTTTTGTAAAAATTTTAACAGTGAATTTTTACTGAGTTCTGGTTGTGCTAGGGCTAACGCCTCAAAATAAGTAGAAATGAGAGTTAAACAGGCGTACGTTGTTCCAATATATTTATTGCAAAGCCTATTTTAACAAAGCGCAAACTGTTTAACATGACCTGCGTGACGATTCGTTTATATGGCTGTGTCACAAGAAATGGAATGCAATATAAATTCTTTGACACTTTCTGCTACATAATTATTTTTGGTATGAAATTCTTTTGTTTTATACTAAAAATAAAAATGGCAATTCTAACTATTTGGCATTCTAGAATAAAAATACGATAAACATTGCAGAATTATCTAATATTAAA
>JXSR01S009520.1:16409-35900 GCA_000969725.1 Ophiothrix spiculata
ATGCGTGAGTAGAATAGGTTGAATGTCAGGCCTCATAAAAAATAAGTTGTTTCTCGTCCGAAGGTTTCTCAAAATGTGAGGAGGGCGGGAGGTGTTTTTTTTTTTAAGTTGGGGAGAGTCTGGGCGATCATGGTTTACCTTTGGTAGATGTTGACTGCACATTCAGTTCCTGTCTTTTAACTCTATGTGATTTGGATAGATGTTGGTTTGATGAGAGTTCCAGCGTTAAAACACAAAATTTAAAGAATCCTTTAAAAAAGAATGCTGGGTCTTGATATTTGAACAATTCAGCTTGAACATCTTTTGAGCAGTTTTTGCAAAATAAAAAATTGGTGCGGCACCAAAAAGTGAGGAAGGAGGGGACGAGAAACGACTTTGTTTTTTTGTATGCCTTAGGTTAACATGATACCAGTAAATATCAATGAATTTGTTCATGCAAAATAAATAAGAAGAATACCGCTATTGTTCTTCTGATACTAAGAGTGCGCTCTGACCATACTTGTCCTTATGACGATAAAAGATCGGTAAAACTTGCAGATTCGAAAAACAAGCTGTTTTGAAAATAAATACGATTCATGAAATTTTCTATATATTGGACATGCAACCTTTTGAGATTTACTAACACAATCATAATGATTGAAAACGTGATAGTCGTATTTATTTTTCGAAGCCGCCTTTGCTGCAACTTGAAACTTGTTATTCATTAAGCCAGAACCGTGCTTCAACTATTAGATTTATACCAAGATAATGGGCTGATAACATTTACAAATCACACTAAAATCACACTGGTAAGATATCGGGAGTTTCCCCAGTCCGTGTGTGTTAACGATTTTTTTTTTCCATTAGTACCCAATTTAATCATATTGCTACTTACAAACACGATGTGTCAGATTGTATCTACATGAGATTTGTACGATGTGTTAAAATATTACAAATATAAGATACATTTTACAAGTAATTCTTGAACTTGATATCATCAAAAATAACATGCTTTGTTATTTTTGCTCCCTCCCAGAAATGTTTGACGATGTTTTAAGATGCATTTTACTAAGTAATACTTAGACTTGATATCATCAAAATAACATGTTTTGTTGAGCTTTACCAATCAATAAAAAATTTGGAAATGTACTGGATTTCGAGTAAACTGTAAAAACTATCACTTGATATCACTTGACATCACTTGGGAGAGTTGTAATGTTGGATTTTGATCATGCTTCGTCTTCATTAACCCTAATAACTCGAAGCGCTCAAGAAATCCAATTGTTGTTGGGTTATTTGAACCTAAGATAGTGAAACATACTCCATTACACTCTAAATATTTGGCATTTTAGAATAAAAATACGATAAATATTGCAGAATAATCTAATATTAAACATGTATGAACTTCCAGAGTTCATTTAACAGAATATGTGACCGATTATTCAAAAAACAATACTTATATTTATATTTATTTTTACATGGACATTTAAGTGTTATTGAAAAACTGATATTTATTTGTCAGAAACGGACATAATTTAAATAGATTAACTATTAATATAATCCTCTTTTGGGAAAGGTAGGATGAGGGGAATTTCCCGAATCTATTTGTGTTAAACTCAGTTTTAATTGAAACCCCGACCCAGTCACATGTATGAACGTAAAGCTTCCAAATGCTCACCACGCGAATGCCGCTCGTGTGTTATAGTCATATGCAAAAGATACAATTTGGATACATGTTTGAGCAAAAAGCTTTAAGGGGGGAAAGCACCTTACTAAAAAAATTTTACGTTTTTGCAAGTTTATTTTGTACCATAACTTTTTAACAAAGCGCTTAAAGTTAATAAAAGTATATATATTACCAGAAAGGACTTTTCACAAGGAACATGATTGTGATGTTGACTTTTGACCAAAAATCAGTTTTTGAGAAAATCACAAAAAATACTTTTTTTGGCCATTTGGGCTTCCAAACATTTTTATTTTTTTAGGATTTTGGCCAAATTTTTAAATTTCGTGCCAAATAGCGTAAAACATTACCAAAAATGGAAAAATCTGAATAAAAGGGGTTATTTCCCAGGTGATAATTTGGAGTAACTTTAGAACAGACCTCGCACCCTAACCCTAACCCTTCACATCCTACTGATACAAACTTGCAATCCTTAGATTATTTTCTTATACTGATATTGCTACCCGCTTTTCTTGAGCTTAGCCCTCGGGTCTTAAGAAACAAACTTATAAAGTTATGTAGTTATATCAAGGAAATCTAATATTGTAATATGTAGAAGTATGAAGATGTCAAATTATAATTTGCTTGTCTTGCTACACGAGAATACAAATTCTATATAACTCCTTCATCCAACAAGAATATGTCTTCGAAATTTTCATTCTGTTTTTTTAAACAATGCGGATGCTGTAACGAGATATCATCAATATCTAATAATAATTCACGTCATGTAATGCGACGGATACAATGGTCGATTATTAGTGATGCAATAAACCGACATTCTTCCATCGACATCTAATTGAGTGATGCCATTCAGATTTGGGTGAAGTGGAGCACTCTTTCAATAATAAGTTATATCAAATGACATGCAACTCATACAATTTTCTTTTCATGCCCTTAGGAACTGTTAAATGTACAGTGTGTGTCAAAACCATTGTTACTCAACATTGCGGGGTTCTTTTACATAAACTCCAAACATTATTTGTTTATTCACTTCTTTAATAAGATCAATTCAAAAGCTTCCAAGAATACTTTGAATAAAATAAATAATAACTCCAATTCAAAATGGTGGCCAGATATCTAATTTGTGTCAAATTGTTATTTTTTTACGAACAATTTCCCGCCAAAAATTTGAAATTATTTCAATAAATTTTGCTTATAATAGCAGACTATTGCAAATACATTGCTAAAATTTAAAAAAAAAGTTTTAAAGGTTGTTTCATTAATTTCGTTATTAGGGACAAAACAAAATTTGAACAGTGCCATCATTTTACCATTTTATGCTAATTATTTCAAGAAATACACGACTGATTTGATTTATTATTTGCACCAAAATATGCGCAAGCCCTATATTGACAATAACATAAAACAGCTTTATCGGGTTATGATGCGTTTTCTTCGCGCTTCACGCGAAAAACAAAATCCACGGTCCAAATGGACCCCCCCCCCCCTTACAATGAAGTCACATGTAAGGGTTATTGACTCATCTTTTCACTGAAATTGTTAGACAGAAAACCAAATGTGTAGCGAGTTTTCAAACTGGTGACGTTTGCTAATATTCCCCGACAAGAATCTTTCATTCTTTTTTGCAAACTAAAACAAAGAAATTTACTATCATTTGACATTACCTAAATTTTGAAAGGAAATGGAAAATTATAGAATTTGCTTTTGCGAGATATAATTTTGATACACCCTGTGGGAAAGTAATCAGTTAAACGATACCTGCCATTTTTGTAATTGAAAATGACAGCCCTTAAGGGAAAGTCTATATGTGACTTTTTATTAATAGACTGATCAACGCTTATCTGTAAAGCTTTAGGGAATAACATGTTTTGTATACAGAATGAAAGCTAGGAAATGCTGAAAAATGTGTTATAACCCCTAGAGCGGGATAAGAAAAATTAGTAAACCAAATTTACACGTGACAAGATACAGATAACCTTGAAAGGCATTTCATGATTTTTGAGAATAATGCCAAACAAATAATGAACATGTAGTATATACGACATTTGCTGTTACTTCAAATTTCAAGGGCAACGGGAATTGACTTAATTCGCAATTATAATCCCGAAACGCTTTTGTAATACGTTCTTTTCTTCTACTAAACTTTTGACCTTTCAGTCCGACATGTTTAAGCTGTAGATATACTTTGTCATTTTTACCATCTTGAAAATCCATAGAGCTGAATGCATATTGACCTCGAGTTTCTAGATGATATTATCGATCGGAACTATCCGCTAAAACTACAAATAGAATGATAAAAAATCAAGACAGTGATAAAAAATTCCAAATGAAAATGTTTCTCTTTGGAAAAAAATCAAATGAGTCTTTTCAGCAGAATAAAATCCACAGTACCTGTCAATGACAGAATTCAGATTATAATGAAAAGACCAAGGTAATTATAATATTGTTCTCGACCTAATGAGATCGATCTTTGCCCCGTTGAACACCATCATGAAACATTTTCATAAATGGTGAAACATTTTACTCCATGACAAAAATTTAACACCATGAGAAAAAATCAAAATGAAAATTTTCATTCCGAATGAAAATTTAACATAGTGGTGAAAATGTAACACCATGAGAAAAATTCTGAATGAAAATGACTACAAAAATGACAAAGTATATCTAGGCCTTAAGTAGATCAACAGATTGGTTTTTTTTTTCAATAAGTAGACAGGTTGAAAGGATTCCTAATTGAAGTTATCATGTAAAGAGGAAAGTGTGTTCCTTTATAAGTATATATTTTCCTCATGCACTGAAGCATCCCACATGACGTTATTTACACAATCTCTGCTATCATATCTGCAAATCAAAAGCTACAAATGCGTGAGTAGAATAGGTTGAATGTTAGGTAAAGTAAATAAGTAGAATACCGCTATTGTTCTTCTTATACTCACTCTGATCATACTTGTCCTTAAAATTCGGAAAACTAGCTGTTTTGAAAATAAATACGCTTCATGATATTTTCAATATATTGGACATGTACTGATGCTCTGACCTTTGCTAACATCCTAACACGATTATAATGATTGAAAACGTGATAGTCGTATTTATTTTCCGGAGCCGCCTTTGCTATAACTTGAAACTTGTTATTCATTAACCCAGAACCGTGCTTCATTCTATTAGATTTATAAAAGGATAATGGGCTGATAACATTTACAGTCACACTGAAATTACACTTGTAAGATATTGGGAGTTTCCCTGGTCTGTTTAGGTTAACGATTTTGACCAGTAAAGAAGAGAACTTTATTTTTTCTTAGTACCCAATTTAATTATATTTACAAACATGGTGCGTCAGATTGTATCTATGCATGAGAGATGTGTACGATGTTTATTTTATAAGTAATACTTGAACTTTTTTGATATCATCAAAAATAACATGCTTTGTTACTTTTGCTCCTCCCAGAAAGATTTTATGATGTTTTAAGATGCATTTTTCAAGTAATACCAGGTGTCCCAAAAAAATGGTTACATGTAAAAAAAATGATCGTTTGCAACAAGTATAGCAGCTTTAGAGTTCAAGCTTAGCATGATTTATGATACATACCACTGCTAGATGTTTGCAAACTTTCAGTATCACAGCATTATTATTTTTTTAGTTATTAACCAAGATAGATACCTATGTCAGAAACATATTTTTTCAAAATTCAACAAAATCTGAAACATCTTCGTTTGATGTAATTTTAAGCCTTGTTCAACCCAATGTAAACTTGAAATTGACATATCCAAAGTTAGGTTGTTGCATACCATAGTAAAGAGTAGAGTTTCGTCTTCCCATTGACACCAAAATCATGAAAATTCGACAAGCTGTTACGTACTTATGACGGCATAAATTACTACAAGTCTGAAAATTATGTAGATATCTGATTTCGGGCAAAAATGGCGACAGATTCAAAATTTCGCTATTTCTGTTATTTCTAAATGTCGATCATACTTTTGCTACTGTAAAGAAAATTATAATTTAAACATGTCCTGTATGTTTAAGATTATTTTTTCAAAATGAAAAAAATGCAGTTTAAACAGTTACAGAATTAATGTTAACAATGAAAATTTGATTGTGCTTTATGCGTATTCATCAAATTTTGCGCAAAAACTTGATTGACAGGTTTAATATAAACAACTCATTCTGGAATGCATGGAATGCGGGCATCCGTAATTTGCATAATAGATATACTAAAAGAGAGTTCAGTTATTATTCAATTAAAATTGTATCCAATTTGGTTTAATATAAAGTCTGATCATAATCATTAACAAAAATGCACATTAAAATACCACAAAATGTGTATGCTTATTATTTTGTTGAATTTTGAACAAATGCGTTTCTGACATAGGTATCTTCCTTTGTTGATAACTCAACAACCAATAACGCTGTGATATCAAAATTTAACGAGTATCTAGAAGAGGGTTTTAATATAATTTATGCGTGTCTCTAACTACTATAATTTAGGCGCACAGTCATTTTTCTACATGTAACCATTTTTGGGACACCTGGTACTTAGACTTGATATCATCAAAATAACATGTTTTGTTGAGTTTTAACAGTCAATAAAAAAATATGTAAATGTATTGGATTCTGTAAAAACATCTCTTGGGAGAGTTGTAATGTGAAGTTTTGATCACGCTTTGTCTTCTTCAACGCTTATAACTCAAAGCGCCCTAGAAATTAAAATGTTGTTGGGTTATATTCACCTAATATAGTAAAACATGATACTTTTGAGCAAAAATGGTCATGGTCAGACTTTGTCATAATATCTCAAAACGTTCATATATTTAATACTTTTACAGACTAAACGAATTGAATGATTATTTAGAATATCTTTAAGAAACTAAAATTTTACTAGACTTCGGAATCGATGTTTAACGATGAAGCATGCCTCACGATCGTACGCAACCCGTGAGCTAAAAAATTATTATTTGTTGTTAAAGATAAACATCGCCTAAAAGGTGTGAAAAACAAGCAGAAAACAAGCACTTACATAACACAAAATTGGTTATATAACGGTATAACGAAATAGAAGTATATCAAATTGCAGTATTTCTTATTGCATAATAGAATGTATGCAACAATCGATAAAATAGTTATCATAATTTCAATTTAATTTGCAAAACAGAAGAATGTGGATGCTGAAACTAGAAAACAGTTGCGTCTTACTATCAGTCATCTAATACATGTCAAGTAATACGAAGGATGCATAATACTGATCGATGACAAATGATGTAATTTTACGGTCCACAAGTAATAACCGACATTCTTCCATCAATATCTAATTGATTGATGCCATTAAGATTCAGGGGAAGTAGAAACAATTTCAAAAAACACGTAATTTGATATGCAACTCATGTTATTTTCCTGAGGACAAAATTAAGTCATCCCTTAAAGGATTTGTTGTTTACAGGGAAGTAGTCAATTTTAATGATACCTGTCATTTTAAGTTAGTAATTGAAAATGACAGGCCTTGAGGAGAAATATATCATTCATATGTAACTTTTTATTGATAGACTGATTAACATTTTATTATATTCGTGGAATATTTTGTACGCAATATACAAATAATTAATTAATTAATGAAAATATATTCCGAGTTACCAACGGAAGAAAAGAGACACCAAAATTTACAAGGAAAAAATACAAGTGGCAAAAATAGCCTTGAGAGCATATCACGACTTTTATATTACATGCTTAATAAAGACTAAAAGTGTGTATTATTATATAAATTTATCTATAAAAATAACGAACTTGGTTAGTTTAAAATGTTTTGTTGTTACTTTACAATCCAAAGTAGCTTCAAAGTTCACTCATGATCCAAACAATAAAACACAATTAGACCATGTACGACCAGTCAAGTTACCAACTGAATTATGCCAGACCCCGAGAGATAGCTCCTCTAAATTATATTTTGTTCACCCTTTTGGAATATATTCTCTAACATCTATTGACTCTTCCAGTCCAAAATTTAGATGATCAAAGGGCTGGCTGATAGCTTAACAGATACCAATAGTCATTTAGGGCTGACTGGTATCTTTAATTTACAGATACTTTTGTCATAAGTCTTATGGACTGGCTGATATCTCAACAGATACCTTTTGTCATAAGTTTTAGGTAGATTGGAAAAGGAATAGTAATTGTGCATAGTAGTTTTTAAAAAGGAGAACGTTTTATTTTAGTATAGAGTCAGTGCGTTCATGATTACTCCTTTCATAAAATACTTCCCTAATCACCCAATTTATTCCACATCACGCGATTTGATTAGGAGTGTACATAGCAGGTAAGGTTTAACATGCTACATAAATTCGGCAGATGTGTACATGACATTTACTCACTCTGAGGTCTTGATTAAGAAGATATATCGAAGGTTTCATTATGTATTTTACATTTGAAGACTGTAGATTAAGAAGTGCTTAAAGTCACATTTTGACGAAATTGAGTTTTTGGCGGTTTTGAGGTAACTGAATGACAGAAATTATTTGACAAATTTTTTGGCAATTGTTTTCATGGTAAGCGAGTTACATATCAAAATATTCGTTTCATCGAGTAGATTCCAAAATATATATCTTGGAGGTTTGGTAAATCAGATAAAAATCAAAATTCACTCGTGAAATGAGGGTCAAATTTTCAACAAGGTCCGATTTATACGAATGACATGTCAAATAATAGTTCGTCATGACTTGTACATTAAAAATATATATACTTTTAAAATGTTTGGATTACATTTTAAGAAAAATATGATTAAAATTTGATAGGCGATCATAATTGTAGAGAAAAAAGTACTTAAGTGCAAAATAGTGATTATTGATTGCATAAAATCTACGATCGATACAGCCTTCTAAATCACCATAAATGATACACTCGACTACATAAAAACATGTACCTAATATGTATTCAATACTCTTTTTCATTTAAAAGTTATAGAAAAGTCAGAACTTTAAACGCTCATATCTCAGAACTAGTATTATGTGACTTAAGTACTTCTTATTCTTCACTCTTCATTTAAACTTGTCCATGTAGTTTGATATAGAAAAGTTACTTTGGAAAGAATTAAGTAAGAAACTAATTTAAGAGGGGGGAAAGCACGTTACTCAATTTTACGTTTTTACCCTGCCAAAGGCTCGGAAGGGTTTTGTTTTTGACAGATTTCTTTCTTTCTTCTTTCTTTCTTCTTCTGGCAACACTTTGATGATGTCTTATATCTCCGGCATACAGTGACCGATTTTGACCATTATTATGTTCTGAGCTGTCCGATTTCCAAAAAAATCGGTCAGGGATATCGGACAGAATACCAAAATATCAGATTTTGAACATAATAATGATAAAATTGGATGGATTTTTTCGCATGATACTCAAAGATATTGGTCTCGCTATGAGTTTTAGAAATATCGAGCTCGACGCTGCGCGTCTCGCACGATATTTCGTAAAACTCATAGCTCGACCAATATCTTTTTGTATCATGCTCAATCCATCCAATTTTATATCAAACTTGGGTGAAGGGAACAGGGCCACCTGCCATTTATGTCACCTGACCCCCTAACCCCTCAAAAGGTCACGTAAGAGTCACGGGGTCAAAAACTTAATTTTCACGAAGGTCATAAGAAAGGTCAAAATTTCAACTTTGTCCGATTTCAAAGATTAAGGTGTCAAATTGTTCGCTTCGGAGCAGCGACCAAAAATGTCAATTGTGACCCCATTGGCAAAGGTCATAAGAAAGGTCAAATTATGATTTATGCATGCAGAGGTCTTATAAAAAAAAGGATAATCGGCAGGGTTCCTGTCTCTTCAAAGACAGGTCTATGTCTAGTTTCAAATTTTTTTATACCATAACTTTTGAACAAAGTTCTCAAAAGTTAATAAAAGTTCATATTTCCAGAAGGCTCATTCCAGTGAAAACTAAACCTTTTTTGATTTCAAGCAAAAAATCAGCTTTTTTATTCGACCATATGAGCAGTTTTTTCAGTCATACGTTTGTTACTCGGTACGTAAAAAGTATTTTCTAATCAGAAATTTTGAATTTTTTCTACCCGTGCATGAATGAGCACATGTTTTCATTCAAAAATGTCACAAACGTTACCAAAAAGTTACACCAAAATGTCACAAACGTTAGCAGACGTTACCAAACAAAACATTGCATAAAAAGAAATCCAGACGATAGAATTTCCTACCACTTTTATGAACTATTTGTAAATATGTTACCAATCATCTGTGAAAAGCGCAATAAAAAATTCGCTAACATGTCAGAGAATTTTTACTTTGAAGTCATGTGGAGCAAAAAAACCATTTCCGTGCGAGGTCACAAACGTTACCGAACGTTACATGAACTTTATTCACTATTTTGGCAATTATTTTAATCTTTATACACCTGCATGTCTTGATCCCACCAGTGAGCACCATTATCAACAACAAACTTATTGATCTAATGTTTATGCTAGGTTCTGTGGCCATATAAAAGTGAAATTTTCCTATTTTTCGGTCACAAACGTTACTTTGGAATCACCCAGAATCGAATTTTCACAAGGAACATGATGGTGATGTTGATTTTTGACCTAAACTCATTTGTTTTGAGAAAATCACATTTTTTTTAATGGCCTTTGAATGGGAATTGATATTTAAAACACCCACTCAGATGTTGCGTCATTTTACTTTTTAGGATTTTGGCCAATTAGTTTTATTTTCATGCCAAATAAGGTCAAAGTTCACTTTTTTTTCATTTTTGGTCATTTTTTGACCTTATTTGGCATGAAAATCAAAAAATTGACCAAAATTCTAAAAAATAAAAATGACGCAACATCTGAGTGGGTATTTTAAATTAAAGTTCCCATTCCGACGTCATTTAAAAGTCATTTTGTCCGGAAGCCCAAATGGCAAAAAAATGTGTTTTTTTGTGATTCTCTCAAAAAAGTGATCACCATCATGTTCCTTGTGAAAATTCCTTTCTGGAAATGTATACTTTTATTAACTTTAAGCACTTTGTTTAAAAGTTATGGTACAAAATAAATTTGCAAAAACGTAAAATTGATTAACGTGCTTTCCCCCCTTAAAAGGCCTAACGTGGAAAGTAATAGGATGACAGCGACCTTTTTAGGATTCATTCAATGCTATGGTTGTTAAGATTCAGATCATGCACGAGTACTTATAGTTCAGTAAAAAATGATAAATATTTGTATAGCGCTCTACAATAGTTGCATAAAACAGAAAACATAAACAAAAAACCCAAATCAATCAAACTGGTGATAGAAAGAAGTATGTTAAGCTACGGTCACAATGTTCGTACGATCAAAAGATTCGAAAGAATCACTTATGAATGAGGTTCGTTCGACGTTCGCACGGCGTTCGCAAGAATAGGTATATTTTTTTACAAATATCTGACAAATGTTCATTTTTATGAAATTTCTTTTCAGGGCAATGTTAATAGATGTTCAAAAACAGTTCTTAAGTTCGCAGCCTGGTGATTTGTCATGTTAAACATCTTGTTACGAATGCCTTGCGAATATCTGCATACGATTGCCGCGCGGCGTTCGTACGGCTGCCGTACGAACATCGTAAGAACTTTGCCATTGTAATTCCTATTCAAATGAATGATTTTTTAATGAGGATTTGCCAGAGACGTACTAATCATCTCTCTGGAATTAGCATATAGTAATCACATTTGCTTTATACATAAATGTTGATATTGACATGGTCGGTGAACATACCAATGGCTCGTACGAGCCATTGGTATGTTGTTCGTATAATGTTTATTATGTGAACGAGTAAAGGCACTGCGACTGATTTTTTTAAAATCAGTCGCAGTGCCTTTAAGCTAGGATTCCATTTATCCGTTTGCGATGCGGATGCGGTGCGTTTTGCACTGTAAGGGTACTAGTAGTAGTATAATTTAAGGCATATGATTGAATAGGATTAAGTTGAAGCTGAGATTCAATTTTGACCGTCCGTTTTCAGTTCGATTCTGCATGCATTTCGCATGCAGTGTGTTTTGAATCGATATAATGGTTTTCAACGAGAGTGATTCCTTTTATCCGGTCCGTTTGCGGTACGGCTATCCGGAAACCCATACGTTTATTTGAATCGGTCCCTGGAGCGATTCATCCGTTTTGAATGCGTTTTGGTCATGCGGAAACTTTTCAATTAGAGAAGATGCTGAAATGAAAACGCATTCAAACCGAACGGACAAAATTGAATCTAAGCTTTCAACCTGATACCATTCATCTCCATTCAATCGTGTGCTATAAATTATACCACTACCAGTACCCTTACAGTGCAAAACGCACCGCATCCGCATCGCAAACGGATAAAAGGAATCCTAGCTTACTCGTTCACATAATAATTTCAGGGGGACTGAATACTCTTCTACATCTACTACATCTATATAATTACTTAGCAAAGTTGCCGAAGCAATATCACGCTAAGATGACTGGTGGCACCAGTTGAAACACACACACAAACTTTTAAGAGAAAAATAAAATAAATAAATAGATAATAATCTTACAATTTTACAGACTTCTGCGAGAGGCAGGAAATGTATATACGGCTGCAGGCGAATTACCGGCGACCCACCCATGAAAACATGAGAGGGCCTAATACTGTTCCTTGTGGGACTCCTGATGTTACTGGAGCAGGTCTTGAACACTCACCGTCTACTACTTCTGTTTGATTTCTAGAGGTTGACCACTTTTGAATCCAAGTTAGGATTGAACCGCGTATTCCATAGAAATCAAGTTTTCGTAGTAGGCGTTGGTGGGGAACAGTATCAAATGCTTTTTGGAAATCTAATATTAATACATCAGTTTGAATTTTGTTGTCAAGGTTTCTAGATATGTCCTCTGTGGTGATGATCAATTGGGATTCACAATGCTCAAGATGTGACATTATGTGACGAAAAAGGATGTGTTCAAATAACTTACAGGTTACAGATGTTAATGAAACCGGTCGATAATTTGCCGGAACACTTTTGTCCCCTTTTTTGAATATTGCCGTGACGTTGGCACTAAGCCAGTCATCGGGGACTTCACCTGTATTGACGCACTGTTGAAAAATGTGGCTTACAACTGGTGATAATTCAGTACTTAATACTTGAAGGACCTTTGATGGAATACGGTCAGGACCACTTGCTTTTTTGGGTCAATACTTCGTAGAAGTTTTTCCACACCTTCATTTTCAATTATCAGGGGACATATGATGGGAACTGGTTCCCCATCTAACTGAGGTATGGTTGATATATCTTCTGCGGTAAAAACACTACAATATTGATCATTCAAAGCATTAGCCTTATCTTTACTAGTAACCATTTCCTTTCCATTTACCTGTAGCGTAGCGACACCTGAACCATCCCTCTTTAGGTTTTTGACATAACCCCAGAATTTTTTATTAACGGATGAGAATGTTATTCTGTCATCATTACTTTCAAGAAGTCCCATCAAATAATCATTCTTTGACTTTTGAAGTTGTTTTTGTACCATTTTGCGCAATGTTTTGAATTTTTCCCACATTTTATCATTTCCAGAAAGTTTATACTCGTTATAAACACGTTTCTTTTTCCTAATTAGTCTACGGATCGGTTGAGTCATCCATGGAGCGTCCCACCTCTGTTTGATTATTTTTTGTGGCACATGAGCAGATACTAAGTCACTTATTTTTGATTTAAGCGTAACCCAATTTTCATTTGTATTATTTTGACTAATGGACTGACTTTGAATAAAGTTATCTTTGAACTGTTTTGCATCCTTCTTTATTCCCTGTATACCCATTTTTCTGAAGATGTAAACTTTACGAGGAGGCTTCTTGTTTATCTTGGCTTTGATTGCTATAGAAGCCGTCACTACAGAGTGATCACTCATTCCAGGAGATACTCGAACCTTGTTTACAAGGTCGGGATTTGTTGTAAACAGCAAGTCAAGGATATTATCAAGGCGTGTTGGCTCACGGACATGTTGATATAACCCATGTTCTTCCACTATGTCCAACATCAGCCTGTTAACTCTATATCCATACTGGGGAGAGGGTTTCACTATATGGTCGTACCAGTCTATATCTGGCAGATTAAAATCACCTCCTAGTATTATATTAGGTAGACCACCAGTTTGGGAAAGTTTACTAAGAGATTCACGGAGAGCTGTTAATGGTTGGGGATTCTCATTTGTTGACCTATAAAAAGAACTTATATACAATGGTTTCACCCCTACAATGTTAACTTTGCACCACATTCTTTCACAGTGAGTGTCAAGTAAGAATTCCGTTGAAGATATAAATTGGTCTGATATTGCCACAAAAACACCCCCACCGTTAATATTTCTATCCTTTCGTGAAACATTATACCCAGGGGGAAATATTTCAGAAGAAGAAAATGACCCATCAATGTGGGATTCTTGGCCACATATTATGTCTTACTTGAAGTTTGAAGAATTAAGTGCGAGTATTCTTTGCGATAGTGGCGCCAAGGGGAATTTGAAAATGATGTTACCCCCCTTTTCAAAAGCGAGGAATTTGTTGTAATGACGGTATTTTGTGCCGTAAAATTACTTTTACCCTACTCTTTTCTCTTTCTCTAATTCTACACCTTTTAATACCCTTTCTTTACTTGTTTTTTCTCTATTTCGTCTTGTCTCCCCTTTTCCACGCTTTATTCTTGTACTTTATTGATTGAAAATTCACAAGTCTATCGCACGAACACAGTCAGAAATGTGTGCGACCTTGCGAACTGATTATGAGTAAACACTCTTTTATAAGACCACCGCAAGACGTTCGTACGAAAGCTTACGAAGTGGTCAAATAAACATTGTTAATCGGTCGTACGACCGCCGTACGACCTATTGTGACCATAGCTTTAACAGTTCCTTTTAACATAGATAATGTTATTAATTGTAAATAATCATGTGTTTGTCTTTCAAAGTTTTTTGCGCCATGTAAAAGAGGCTCAAATTTTGGCATTTTCTCCCCAAAAAACGTGCGCCGAAATTGGTCAAGTACCCCAAGTTCTGTGTTTTGTATAATTTTGATTAATTAATGGCAATTTTAGTTTACTCGTTTGTGTTTTGACTCCAACTCTTTTGAGTTCCCTAAAAAAGGATTTTGAATATATTAAATCATATTAGATAGACCTATTAATCTATGTAATACAAAAGATCGCCATAAATGTGACCGTCCATTCAAAAGGAGCCGTAAATGCAGCAAACTTCATTTTGCGCTCCGTAAAAATATGTGTCAAGTCGTAATTTGCTGAAATTGACTTTTTAACAGATTCACAATTTTGCTTATTTCAAAACACCAGCAAAGTGTCATTTCCAAAAAGCGATCGGAAATATGAAATATATCTGACAACCATAACTTGACTTCTGGAAATCGTGTGAAGTTCATTAGCGTGGCCGAGCGGTTAGAGCGTTGGACTCGTAATCACATTCTATACATCAGTCGTGGGGTCGAGCCCCGGTCCCAGCACGTCTCCTTGTTTCCTTAAGAAAGAAACTTTACTCTACTTGCTTCGTGCTTCGGAAGGCACGTAAAGTCGTTGGTCCCATCTGAAGTGTTCCTGACACACTGTCGGATGTAAAAGAACGTCACGGGCTGTCCGAAAAGAGTAGGGAAAACTTCATCGGTCATGTTGACTATACCTTTAAAAGTATATAAATTCTCTCTAGGACCAGAGAGCTTCGTGTTTGACTCCAATTGGAGTGTTGCGAAGTATCTAAAGCAGAAACAAAAGCAGAAGGTGTCATTTGTCATTTTAATCATTATAGCATGTTTTTTGCAAAAATTTAAAAAAAGAGAAAAAGACAAGAGGCTGCATTTACGGCTGGTTTCGGATGGACGGTCACAAATGGTAACTTCGAACTATTTGCCGTTCAATAAGTTGTTCGACACACAGTGATCCGACCTGAGTTTCTTTCATGCAATACTGGGAAGACATGAAAATGCGATAGTCATATGTATTCCTAAGAACCGCATTTGCTGTTATTTAAAATTCTTTATTTATTAAGCCGACATCAAAAAAGATAATGGTCTAATAACATTTGACATTTCTCCCTTGAATAACATATAGGGAATTTCCCTAGTTTTTAACTCACCTGTACAACTATTGGTCACTAAGAGCAGAGACATGTCAGTTGAACTCAATTTAATCTTAGTGCGTTCTTACCAACGAAGTATATCGAATGTTTCTCTAAATCATATGAATAAAAAAGAATGATAAAAGATATGACACCTAAATCTAGACTCTTTAAAATAGAATCAATTCAAATTCAAAAATTGTATACCTTATACAATCAAAATGAAACAATCCATTGATATCTTTTACCAATAAATTTAAACCTGAAAAAATAAAGTTTTATAAAAAGAAAACCTATATACTGACTGCATATAACAATAGTCTTTTACATGTTTTCTAGACTTAGAAATCTTATCCATTGACTTAAAGATAGGATTTTTTCCTCTTGAAAATTATAACTAAAAAAGATCAATCCAATCTTGCAATTAAAACTATGTTTATTATTTTTTTATTGCAATCTGTATAAATAAGTAAATATACTTAAATTAGCCAATATATATAACAATCCAAAATGGTTTTGTCTTTGGAAAGGTATACAATACGAGTTAATCAGCTGAGAAAACTTTTTAAAAGCCTCAAAATAAATCACAATGTATATTTATAACATTCTATTACAATGCATAATACGTACATATTTATTTTTGATTCAGAATGTTTTAAGCAATGAAATAAACCAATCTTCACAAATCTTATAAACAAAGGAAGTAAAAACAAAATAAGCCAACTTTTTTTTTACGTAATACGGTAAGATATTTATGGTTTGGTGTTGTATCACTTGAGGCCGCAGGCCGAAGGTGATACAACACCAAACCTTAAATATCGTCCGTATTAAGTAGAAAAACACAGGGGATAACGAATTTATCATGTAGTTTTGTGGATATAAAAACATTTTAAAAAGTCAAACAATGAACATATTTGAAACTGATGCACTTCCGAGGACGTGCAGTCTTCAAAAACAAGATGCAAATCTCATTTGTCTTTTTAAAATCCCATAGAAATTCAAGGCAGCAAAATCAAATATAATGTCTCAAAATCAAATTCTGAACCTCCATTTACTGAGTATGTAAAATACAAAAAATTTAAACTTGACAGCACCTATCACAGTTAACATTAATGATAAAAGGTAGAGTTCATTAAGCTTAATGAAATTCAGGCCTAGCATAAGTCTAGGCTAATCAGTACACAAATATTGTTGGTCAATACTCAGTTAAATAGAAATGCTTAAAAAATGCCAACATTTTTTTTATTTGATGTCATTGTATTAATTAATATGGAAGCTTCAATCTTCATTAGAAATTCTTCTTTGGTATGGAACACTAATCTTGACCCTGTGTGCCACTGCCATTTTTAATAAACACTGATCAATGATCTACCTACTGCAGCACCCTGATATGACAATGTGAGTTGCCATCTCTTACACAGATATTACTGCACACTTCCCAGTGTGTATCTATTAATACACACTGTAGTTTATAGCCTTGTATAAGATGTTCTGTCAAAAGGGTAATACTGATTCCGTGTCACCTGTTTGATTCAGGTAATACAGGCAAATATTAATTGGTTCTTAACCAATGAAATTACTGGATTTACTGTCAACTACATGAAAAAACCCAATATAGGCATAATAATAAATAATATATGTATGCAGGCCTAAAGAACTACAACTACATGTAGTAAAAAACGAAAACGAAACAGACTTTACGCACAGAGAAAAACGGCAAAAGCTTATATATGGGATAACGACCCTTTTTCGTCAGGTACATACAAGAAAAGAAAAAACAGGTAAATTCCCCACAAAAAACTATTTGATTTAATTTGTTAAATTTTCCCCCCATCATTGTAAAATGTATTTATTGATATGTTTGTAAGTTACAAAATTGGATTTCTTCGATATAACTACATAGCTTTACAAATTTGTTTCGTTAGGCCCAAGGGCCTCACTCATCAGAAGCACATATTATATGTATTCAAGCTCCCTTATGGTTGAGCACTTTACCTTTGGATGATTTCACATATGAATTTGCAATTATTATGTTTGTAAGTTAGGCTGATTAAGCATGATATATGTTATCTAAAGTTTTTTAAGTATTTGTGTATTTATAATTAACTAGTAGCCTAAATATTCTCCGTGAAAATATGTGTAAAGGTCTTCATTTTTGACAGATTCACAATCCTTGTGCTTATTCCAAAACACCAGCAAAGTTTCATTTCAAGAATGATGGGACTTACTGATCTTTAAACACGTTTATCTCAGTTATACATTTTACTCCCCGACAACCTATGAGGTCTATATAACTTAGTCTTTGCACATTTTTTAAAAAGTGAAAATAACAAGAGGCTGCATTTACGGCTGTTTTGTGATAGACGTTCATATTTGTTATACTTATGAGAAGCGGCAATCTACGTGTATCTATAAAATATGTTGATTTTATTTCAACGACTACGGGATCTGCATTACAGGAACAAATCTAATCAAACTGATTTGCGAAACATCGACAGATGTTAAACCTGAAATATGAAAAAACAAACAGGAAACAAGCTCGTAATGGTAGATGAAAGATAATTTAACGATATGCAAATTTGGAAATATCCAACGCAGTCTTTCTTGATATGAGAATCATAATTTTCATATGAGAGAATACGTACGGATATTGAAACTGGATATCACCAGTCATCTAATACATGTCAAGTAATACGAAGGATGCCGGATGTATTGGTCGATGATAAATGATGTAATTTTACGATCCACAAGTAATTACAGACATTCTTCTCACTACATCCATTGAGATTTATACGTGAAGTAGAGAATGATTTAAAAAACATGAAACGCAACTATTGCAATTTTCAACGGAACACAATTAATTTATACCCCCATTAAACTGTTAACAGTATAGGGAAGTAAGTTTTAATGATACGTATCATTTTAAGTAATCTAGTAAATTGAAAATGACAGCCCTTGAAGAAAAATCATTCATAATGTGACTTTTTTATTGATAGACTGATCAACAATAAAGAGATTCATGGGAAAACGTGTTTTGTATGCAGAAAATAACTGACTTATAAATACATATATGTTATAAAATTAACAGCAGAGTAAAAACAGAAATCACAGCCAACAATATTTACAGGGTGACAGATGTCAACAGCAGAAGTTCCTCGACAAGCATTTGACGTTTTTTAACACGCTTAATAAAATCTAACAGTATTTATAAACCTATGTACAAAAATATTGTTTATAACACCCACAAACGGCTTCAGTATACATTCATAATCCCAAAACAAAATGTTGAACCTTACCGGGTCTTGATTTTTATGACTATGCTTTTAGCTTTTGATTTGCAAGTATCAATTGAATCATGGCAAACCATATAAAATGGTTTGCCTTAATTGACTGATATAAGCATTTCAATTTCAAAATTTAGTTGGTCAAAAGGTTGACTGATATTTTAACCGATACTTTTTGTCATAAGTTTTCAGTTAGATTTAAAATGGATTCCTTAATTCTCATTGTAGTTGCCATCTCTCGTTTTCTTACGGATTATCATCAATCTGCACCAAAAACGCAAAAACAAAGTAGGCATTTAACCAATTTCTTTTACATATTTTGCGATCATTTTAACTGAAACCTTTGGGGTATCACCTAAGGCTGGGTATGATAGGCCGTCAAAGTTCGAGGGTAGGGAGTTGTTGCCAACTCAAACAAATTTAAGTCACCATTTTGAAATAATATCTGCATGGTATAGACCTGTAATTTTTTTT
>JXSR01S009522.1:10327-27582 GCA_000969725.1 Ophiothrix spiculata
TACGGACGCGCGGCCAAAAACGGCCAGGTTTACCAAAGGCCCCTCAAAAATTTGAAAAATGGTTTACATAACGGTTTCATTATTCAAAAATGACCATTTTTTGACCAATTTTTCCTTGGTTTACCTATCGGTTGCCAAATTGGACTTTTGAAGTGCAATTTACATTATAAAAAATGTATTGAACGGTCTAAATAACGGTTGTTAAAGTCAAATTTGGTTACATATTGGTAGCATTTTTTCGCTTCCTCAGGTTTACAAAACGGGTGGTAGTCGAAAAGTCCGGCCGCGCGTCCGCACCCAACTGAAATCTGAGTACCCCCCTGGGCTTTAGGTCCTATCCAAATTTTTAGGGTTTTTTGGTAATAAGGGGTTATTGTTAGAATTTGGGTTAGGGTATGGGCAGGGTTAGGGTTAGGGTCGGGTCCTAGTTAGTGATTTAGGGTCGGGTCATGGGTTAAGTTTTTGATGGTACCTAAAGTATACCTTTTCCGCTTAATTTAATTTCACTTTTTACACAATATAATAACTTATAATTATAGCACTGGAGAAAAATGGTTCCATCGAAGGAAAATGCTGACACCAACCTTCCACTTCAGGATTCTCAGTGACTTTGTAGATGTATTCAATGAGCAGGCTGCAATACTTGTCAAGAAGCTAGATAGACATGCAATGGATGGAAAGCCGTTCAACATTTTCCCTGTGATTACTTTGTGTGCTTTGGATATTATATGTGGTAAGCATCTCTTTACAGTAAACATATGTAACATGTGACTATTATACCTCAAACATATTAATGAGCTAATGCTGTTAGCTGATTGGTCCAACTCTCCATTAAGGCTGAATGATGGATGTAGCAGACTTGTAAGGCGCTGGAGCAAGTTTCAGTCACAGCTTTAAGCGGTCGGTCATAGCATGGCCACATCTTTATTTCAAGCTGGCCACAGGATTGATATATGGATTATTGTAAAACATTAATTCCAAGCATTGTTTAAAGTATCTAGAGGTGTATATAATCAAGCCTGCTGTTGTCAGATAGAAAAATCATTTCATAGCTGTGGCCAAATTTTGCTCCACCGGATAGCATAGTTGAAAATTTGTTTGAGATATAGTACTCTGGAAAATAATGCAAACTACTGGTCTTCTGTATTGTATCATGGGGCTATAGACGAATCCGATTAAGCACCCTTGAAAGGGATTTTCACAAGGAACATGATGCAGATGTTGATTTTTGACCACAAATTACACTTTTTGGTTGCTGCAGCGACCCTGTGTAGGTCACTTGGGGCGCCAAAGGTCATGGGTTCTATAATCCCAGTGTCCTGGTGAAAACATGCCTTTTTTGTCCCACGATGTAGTTTGACTTAGGCTGGGAAACAGACTATCTCTCAATTCAGGTTTAGGGTTATTCAGTATGTTGTACTTCCACTCAAAACATATAATAGTGTAATTCAGATATCATATCAATTATCAAAAGAGCAAAGGTGTTTATGTAGATCAAATATTTATCTAGTAAACAAATGTGCCCTATGTATTTGCATCAAGGCAAAGGAAGATTTTTTAACATTTTAGGTGAAAAGACATGCTATCATGTGAGTGCAAGAAAGTCATATCTGCAATAGCTGCCATTTTACATAAATTTGGATTGCACACTGTGAAATGTTCAGTCTGGGGTCAGTGGCTGAAGAACCATTTCAAGAGCCACTGACATAAGACGGAAATTTTGAGGAATGTATCACTTTCTTGTGACAAAGTGTTAATAAATATATCTTAAGGCAGCCATTGCAAAAACTACTTTCTTGCACTCACATAAGAGCAGACATGGTGTACATGCTTCATACATGCATTGCTTTCTGTGGAATTGTTTGCACATGAAATTATGTAAATAGTTTGTGATGAAATATGACCACATGCAAGATTATAACAATTAACTTTTTCTTTAACAACTATTCACATGACTTTTTATGCAAACAGTCCTGCATGCATTGCAATGCGTGATCGGAAGCATGATATCCTCTCTTGCATATATGCATCCTGGATAAGGTTTCTGTCGACATGCCTTATGTCGACATAAAGCATATCTCGACATGTCGACATGAAATCTCATTTGTCGACAAAACTGGGCAAGTAAAATTCCATAAAAACTTGATATATTATCATCAATATTGTCATACGCAGAAAGAACTATCACATTACTATATATAGGCAAGTCTATGTCATTACCCTTATTCTGACAATTTTGTTTTTCCCGCAAAAATCAACTCTTTGATATCAACTTTGTCGACACATATGTCGACGTCGACAACAAGTTATTGCGACATGTTGACATGTAAAAACAGTCTCGACAGAAACCTTAATCCTGGATCCATTTAAAAAAAGTAGATTAGTGCATGCTGGCAGGGTGTAAGATAGTGCATAATTTGTTCATTCTAATCACTAAAGGATGAAATTGTAGTACAAAAATGGTTAAATGAACTTTTTAACCCAAGATTTTAGCCCTCAGTGCTACCCTTACAATATATTAACTTTCTGAATGTTTCTGAAAAAGTACCAGCATATAATTGACCCTATAACTCTAAATTACAATTTTAGCACTATAGCCTTACCTGAGATCCTTGACAATTTTGCAATTAAGGTGTCTGGTCCATGATATAGATCTGCCCGAAATTTTCCAGTAAAAATTAGCATGAACGATATTTTATCGATGTAGAACCTATTTTTAAAATAAAAATTTGGGGTCACCGGACTCGTTTTTGCATGAGAGTCTGTTGAAAAACAGTATTTTGGGATTTTTTTGGGGAAAATTAGTACAGGTCTATGGGAAATGTGGCAAAAGTGACATTATTTAGTGTTGATTCAAAAACTTCCCCCTGACATTTTTTGTCAATGTTGTCACAAAAGTTGCGCACAAGTATGTTCTTCCAAATAAAACAATAAAAACTAGTTTTCTAGAAAAATAATAAAATATGGCAATTTTTAGCTTCAAACTATGTATTGTGGCACTAACCAACTCTGAAACTAGCGCGTACTGGTACTTGTGGACCAAACAAGTTTAAGCATGATCCTAAATCCTAAAATTTCAGGTGGCATCTTTTAAAAGCAAACTTTAAGTGGTCTATTTTGGCTATGTCTCTGAACTGCACATCATTTTACAATTTACAATTACAAAATTAATAATTATGGCACATATTTTAAATTTAAACTAAATGTTTTTACAACTTTTTGTTTCTTATTTATCATACAACTTAGAAACTGCAATGGGAAAGAAGATAAATGCACAAGATGATGGTGACAGTGAATATGTCCAGGCTGTATACAAGTAAGATGATATGATAGCATAAGCTGTGTAAAATATAGGGTGTACAAATGTATGGGGGGCACTAACCTAGAAAGGTGGTATGGGTATGTATGGCCCTCAAGACCCCCTTTACACGCCTTGTCTGCTGCTCCCTTCAACCACAATCTTTAGTTTGCAAGCCCTATTTTCAAACATTTTCAGGTCACTAGCCTCATTTTTTTGCAATTTAGTTCCCAAGACTCCCATTTCAAGGAAAATTTAGGAAATTTTGGCTTCCAGAGCCCAAATTTAGCAAAATAAAGTAGTTCTCAAGGGTCATTTTTGGGTCACTTCAGTTCTCTAGATTCCCTTTTTGGAGCCGTTCTTGCTACATGTTTGTAGGGTGTAAGATATCTGCGCGGAACACTCCTACCAAAACAAAATTTGGGTAACCCCCCCCCCCCGGGCATACATGTACCTTGACAGAGAGAAGGCTTGCTATGGAATGATGGAAGCCACAGATGGAAGCCAAGTATTTATTTCTAAAGAATGTTTTTACTAGGTTATTTCAATTTGTGTCATTCAAAGAAAATCCCTGTCTTATAACAACAATATCAATGTCTAATTTACAGCCAATATAATACTTTCTGGATTTTATCCTTTCAGGATGAGTGACTTGATTCAAGAGAGACAGAAGACCCCATGGTTTTGGCCAGATATGGTGTACGATAAGCTGAACTCCGGTAAAGAATATGAGCACTGTCTTCAAGTACTACATGGACTCACAAAATCGGTAAGTATGATAAGCTGAACTCTGGTAAAGAATATGAACACTGTCTTTGAGTACTTCATGGACTCACAAAATTTGTAAGTACGACAAGCTGAACTCCGATAAAGAATATGTGCACTGTCTTCAAGTACTACATGGACTCACAAAATCGGTAAGTACGATAAGCTGAACTCTGGTAAAAAATATGAACACTGTCTTCGAGTACTGCATGGACTCACAAAATCGGTAAGTACGATAAGCTGAACTCTGGTAAAGAATATGAACACTGTCTTCAAGTACTACATGGACTCACAAAATCGGTAAGTACGACAAGCTGAACTGCGATAAAGAATATGAGCACTGTCTTCGAGTACTACATGGACTCACAAAATCGGTAAGTACGACAAGCTGAACTGCGATAAAGAATCGGTAAGTACGACAAGCTGAACTGCGATAAAGAATATGAACACTGTCTTTGTGTACTACATTGGAATCACAAAATCGGTAAGTACGATAAGCTGAACTCTGGTAAAGAATATGAGCACTGTCTTCAAGTACTACATGGACTCACAAAATCGGTAAGAGAATTGGAATGCCGGTAAACTTAACTCCGGTAAAGAATATGAGCACTGTCTTTGAGTACTACATGGACTCACAAAATTGGTAAGTATGATAAGCTGAACTCTGGTATATGAGCCCTGTCTTTGAGTACTACATGGACTCACAAAATCGGGAAGAGAATTGTAATGCCGGTAAACTTAAATCTGGTAAAGAATATGAGCAATGTGTTCAAGTACCTCATGGACTCACAAAAATCGGTAAGAGAACTGTAATGCTTGTTAACTTAACTCTGGTAAAGAATATGAGCACTGTCTTCGAGTACTTCATGGACTCACAAAATCAGTAAGAGAATTGTAATGCCGTAACTCTGGTAAAGAATATGAACATTTTATATTGTCTTCGAGTGCTACTAACAAAATCAGTAAGAGAATTGTAATGCTGGTAAACTTAACTCTGGTAAAGAATATGAGCTCTGTCTTCGTGTACTACATGGACTCACAAAATCGGTAAGAAAAATTGTTATGCCCTGCAGTAGAATTATTATCAAAACTATTACATCACCCAATTTTTATGCAGTTTTACAAACTCAGGGCATCAGAAGTATTGCTTAGGTCACATATAAAAAGAGTAGTTGATCGAGGTCTGGCTGAGCTAGTATGCCGCAGCAAACAAAGTCGCACGACATACAAGCATTATGTTTTGATCACATATAGAAAGAGTAGTCGACCCTCTAGCAAATAAATATTACATATTTATAGAGGATAACCTCATCAATTTTTAGCACTACTTTTCACGAGGGTCCTCTGTCAGACAGATTTATTTGCCAGTTTTAGTGCAAGAAGAAAGCTGGGGAAAATCTGCTGAAGCAAGTTTGGACCGGTAACCAATTGCACATCAGTGCCAAGACCAAGGCTCATTTGTGCAAAGCGAGGGAATGGCTAAATGGGCGAACTCGGACAGGCATTGCGCGAGCACCGCGCAAGATCGTTCACGACTCACTGCACTTTCTTGAAGATTTAAAGAGCTGTGTGCTCTTCTACAAATTGTTTCTACTCATCCCACTGGCAACTTGCTCAATGCTCGTGTGAGTCCTGATCCGCTCAAATAATTATCTTTCCCAGACACCTGCGAGTTGTAAACGAGCCCAGGCGATGATTGCACAAATTATGCTCTACTGAGTTCTGGATTTGGATTGGTTTGTCGGTAGAACACTCTATGGGCAACATCACCAACTTATCATCTCCAGTGAGTGGACGTGCATAGCTTAATGGACATAATTTTGGATGGCCTCTTTAAAGCCATTTACTGTGGGTGTGATGACTATTGATGGTGGCTGGGAAAAAAGTGTCGCCAAATCTGTTGGGTGTTGTAACGGAGTTGTGTGTACTTCTGGTTGTGGCCTCTCCCATTTCTGTTGTTATGTGTGAGGTGATCTTCAGGCTTGATGTCGACTAGGCAGTTTGTAATTTTGTACATCATAGTTAGCCTCTGTCTCTTGCGACGAATTTCCAGCTAATCCCATTGCAGTTTTTGCAGAATATTTGTCATTGATCCCTCTTCCCTACTGTAGTCTTTGGTACAGAATCTTGCAGCCTGCTTTTGGACTCGTTCAATTTTGTTAGCGTTGCTCTGGTTTGACGAGTCCCAAACTACACTGGCATACTCAAGGATTGGTTTAACTAATGCTGAATAGGCAGTGGTTTTGACAACTTGCGGACATCCCCAAAGGTTGCGACGAAGAAGACCAAGAACTCTCTGGGCTTTTTTGCAGGTTTCAAAGATGTGGTCATTCCATGTGAGGTTGTTGTTGAGTAACACACCAAGGTATGGGTGGCAATCCACCGCTTCCAAGGTTACACCACAAAAATTGTAATTTTGATGTGGAGGGTTTCTCATTCCAATGGTCATTGTAACACACTTCTTCGGATTGAATGTCATTAACCAGTTATCTTGCCATTCTTGCAGCTTGATTAAATCATCTTGCAGGTTGGTGGATGGCTCATTGCTTTTGACAGGGGCATACAGCAGACAGTCGTCCGCAAACAAGCGGACTTTTGAGTTCATCCTTTTATAACCTTTTTTACTACTCAGTGGCTAACATTATTGCAAGTATGTACACACACACCAAGCCTGGCACACACAAGTTTCAAAATACAAGTTATTTGTGATTTGAATTAGCATCTGCATTCATTATAAACAAGTAATACTTTTTCCGTAATTTTTAACACAAACTGCTGAAAACGAATAAATTTTTCACATTTCAGAATGTGAATTTAGAAAATTATTTTTTCAGGAATTTTCTAAAAATAGGGTCAGTATTCTTTTGTACAGCATATAGAAAATCAACTTTTTCTGATTGATCTTGGGTATTCTCATGAAGTGTGTATTGATGCTAAATATCAAGAAAGAGGCAAATATTTGTTTAGATAACATTCAGAGATGCCACTTTTCAGGTTTTAACCTGAAATCAGGTTTTTTAGAAGCTCAAACCATGATTTCAATTTTTTTATGATCTCTAATTTACTTATTTTCATATATATTTGGCCCTTTTTTAGTATCTTTCAAGAATTGATGGCTTTTTCATTCTTATTTCAGGGTTTTTTTCAATGAAATTAGTGGCATCTCTGAACATTCCTTTCACATCATAGATTGCAGATGAATCAAATAAAATTTTCAAGATTGCATTAGATCTCATGATAAGCCAGTTTTTAATTTTCAGCTCTAGATGGCAGTATTTGTTGTTGTCGACAACAATAATTAAAAATAAAAGAATATCTAAATATTTTGATATATAGAATTTGAATTTGACATTGAAACTTTGCATATGCTGCCGTTATTATCACTAATACTTCAAATAATGCAAAAATCTCAAAATGTTTGTAGAAATAATTGGGAATGATGCTGAACTTGTCCAAATCAAATCCCCTTCAATATTTTCATGTATGGAATGAAAATGAATATTCATATAGTGCATCTCCATATATCAAAGCAAAATATACACTGTCTTAGCGATATCAATGTGTATTAAATTTACAGCAAATTCTTCATGAATTTTGTCCTTTCAGGATTATTGATTTGATTCCAGAGAGACAGAAGAATTATAAAATTATATTTCACAACAACTACCGTTGACACACCATTGACTAGTTAGAATTAAACTGAATATAAAAAATTGTGAAATTCTTACCTTTTTTCGACAATCAGGTATAAATCCTCAGTAATTGTAGTTCTCAGCGAGACAAAATATCACAGCAGATTAAATTCGCTAAGTATAAACAACTTTGCGTACCGAGAGAGGTACGCGCGTGGCTATAAGCGTTTCACAGTTAACCCGTGTCTTGGCGCAAAGGGGGTACTGTTTGCATGCAGGGAATGGTGCAGTCTGCTTTTTAAAAAATAAATAGATGAATATTAATAATGTTTTTCGTGTATTTCATAATGTTTGAGGCATATTCATGAAAAATATCGCATATTTTATGACGTTGGAGGATTTTTGCCCAAATTTGGTCCCTCCAAAAGCGGGCGATGTCGCGGTATTCATGAAAATGATGCAGTGAAAAGTGATACGGAACCAGGAAAAGTCTTTATATCTAATATTAGATTATTTAGATATCTGTGATACTACCCCAACCGACGATCTTTTTGTAAGGTTGCTGACGATATAATAATAACTGTCATTACAGGTTATCAGAGAGCGACAGGAGGATCGCCGTAAGCAAGATAAACCAACAGAGTCTTCCATAGATGACACCAAACGGAGCAAGAGATTAGCATTCCTGGATCTGCTTCTCACCATGCAAGATGAGGATCCAGACTTCAAGTTTGAAGACATCCAGGAAGAAGTGGATACATTTATGTTCGAGGTAGGTGTGAATAGGTGTTTTTTGTATGTTTTGTTTTGTTTTGTTTTATTTAGCATTCTGAAGTCCACTGCGGGCTCATTCCAGTGAAAACTAAACCTTTTTTGATTTCAAGCAAAAAATCAGCTTTTTTATTCGACCATATGAGCAGTTTTTTCAGTCATACGTACGTTTGTTACTCGATATGTGAAAAGTATTTTCTAATCAGAAATTTTGAATTTTTTCTACCTGTGCATGAATGAGCACATGTTTTCATTCAAAAATGTCACAAACGTTACCAAAAAGTTACACCAAAATGTCACAAACGTTACCAGACGTTACCAAACAAAACATTGCATTAAAAGTAATCCTGATGATAGAATTTCCTACCACTTTTATCAACTATTTGTAAATATGTTACCAATCATCTGTGAAAAGTGCAATAAAATATTCGATAACATGTCAGAGAAATTTTACTTTAGGAGTCATTTGGAGAAAAAAACATTTACGTGCGAGGTCACAAACGTTACCGAACGTTCCATGAACTTTATTCAGTATTTTGGCAATTATTTAAATCTTTAAACACCTGCATGTCTTGATCCCACCAGTGAGCACCATTATCAACAACAAACTTGTTGATATAATGTTTATGCTAGGTTCTGTGGCCATTTAAAATAGAATTTTCCAATTTTTCAGTCACAAACGTTACTTTGGAATCACTCTGCGGATATTGCATTTCAACAAATCTCTTTATACAGGAATGTGCCATTGTTTAAAATTTGTAATAAACCCACAATTGATATTAAATTAGCGCATTATGCACAGCATAGCATTTACGTACGTAATGCAAAACCTGGTGTTTTGGAACATTTGAAAATGGCAAAGCCACAACTGTTCAAAAATTGGTTTGTTTATATTCTGCTAAATATATTCTGAAACTGAAAACATATAAGATTTAATCTCATTCCACAACATTTTCGAAAGAGTTGTGTTGTTGAAAGGTATTCAAACACGCTAATCCAATGCATCAGCGTATTTTTAACCATTCTCATGTGATACGCAGAGATGCATGGATGCATCGTTGTTGATTTGTGATGAACAACTCTGTAGCGTGTTTGAATACTTCAATATCTATAATATTTTTTATGTAATTTTGTTTATCATTTACCTTTTTTGTTCATATTTTTGCATTTTGTAAACTTAAAACTTTTTTCAGTATTAATGAATTGGTGTATCTATGCCTAATTCTAGGGTCATGACACTACAGCAGCTGCATCAACATGGGCCCTGTACCTGCTTGGTTTGCACCCAGAGATCCAACAGAGAGTTGTAGATGAAATGGAGCAAGTCTTTGGTAAGTTTCACCTATATTATACAAATATATACCGACTTGAGGATCTCTGGTTAAAACTATGAGCCTGAAGTAAAGTGACTAAAATTGCTATTTTACTGAGGGATGCAGCCTGAAGTTAAATAGCAAAGTTTTAGTCACTGAAGGATCATAGTTTCAATCCAGAGATCAAAGTTGGCATATATTTGTTTTATATACCGCATTAATAAATTTCTGATTTCGGTAATTTTCATGTGCTAAAAAATCTAATTTAGTAAAGTAAAACATTTGAAAAAATACACTTACACAATGCTTACAAGGAATGCGTGCGTAGATAATTACTTGCGCGTACAAGTTTGATGAGTGCGTAATTTCATGCGTGGAATTTGCTTCGTGTATAAGGTAAATTGTATTAAGCGCTTTATAGTATTTCCGAAAGTGCTAAATAGTACTTTCAAAAGTACTATTTAGCGCCATATAGTACTTTCAAAAGTACTATTTAGCGCCATATAGTACTTTCAAAAGTACTATTTAGGGCTTTCATCAATCTGGTTAAAGCTATTTGAAATCATGTGATCGGGTTTTATCCCATCAACTCTGTTAAATTTATTAGTGCGGTATATAAATTCTACTAACTTAAATTCAAAGTTTTGGTAAAGATTGAGAGCAGCTATTTATTAGAGTCACCAAATAAGCAAATTTAATCCGTATGACCTATATGTTTCATTATTATTGCAGAAGACCGCGATGAACCTCCCACTATGGAGAAGTTGAACCAGTTGACCTACCTGGGGTGTGTGTTAAAGGAAGCTCTTAGGATCTTTCCATCAGTGCCTTTTATTTCACGTCAGATAGAAGAAGACTGCAAGATACGTAAGTCTACTGACAATGTCTAGACTATAAAAAGTGTAAAAAATAAGTCAAAACTTTTTATCTTGGCATTTGGAGACCTATACTCTGTAAATCTTGAAGTATGCAACAAGCAGTCGATTAACGCACAAAAACCAATATGACCATATACCAATTCTTGCTGAATATTCAAATGAACTTATTTTCAATATTTGTCCATGTGCTAGCAACAAAATTAGTCAAAATAATACCGAAATCATGAACGATTCACATACCAAAATATTGATACACAGTGATTTGGTCTTAATCAATCCTAATCAATCATTACTAGTCTCTTACACAATACAAAGCCACCAGTTCACAATGTTGTAGAATACAACAGATTTGTTATGGATCCTGATTGCTTGTCGCATACTTCAAGGTTTATAGAGTATAGTTGGACCAAGCCATAACATGGCAAGAAGAATGACATGAATGAAAATGACTTAAGCAGAAATGGCTTGCTGATTGGTAGATTATTCACCGCATGGGTTGTAGTCAAAGTCTTTTGCTAAGTATGCTGCATGGGCTTGATACTGTCAATGATGATCTACCAGAAATCCAATAGATGAAGTTGATCTAGATCTATAGTATACCTAACATAAACTTGGGTACCCCAAGCCCTTTAAGTCTGGTCTATATATTTATGTTCTGACCAGTGGTTGAAATAAGACATTCAACTTACATGCACAAATAAGATCCAAGTTTTAACGCAGGTACCTGCTAGATCACAGCATAATGCAGTACTTTAATGGCACGTAAGAAAAAAAAAGTATTGTTTGAGTGTCCTCACATGACCACATAAGGCCAAAAGTAATAATTTTTTTGTTTGTCCACACATCAACCATCCAAATTTGCCATGACTGATAAAGTTTCAATTTATACAATTCTTATTTGAGGATTTTTCATACAGAAATATCCAAATGTTCACTGACAAAGTCTTTAAATCTGAAAAATACGGCATGAATTGACGTGCACTGCATTTACCAGTTTAGATCCAGAAGACCTCTTAAAAATATTGTTCTTGTAAGTTGGGTTTTATTTCTAGTTCAATTTTTACATTCTGTAAGTTGAGTTTCAAGTACATTTCTTTAAAAATAAACAAACAATATTTTTTGACCTAATAGAGCTACCTCAATCTATACAACAGTACAAAAAGAATGCAAAGGAAGGGAAGGTACACTGCCGCTCTAAAGTATTTCCGCACAATAAAAAACATTCAAAAACCTCGTTTTTTATATTAAACGACCTAGAATCATCAAAGATTCATACTAGTAAGGTAACTTATCTATTCAATATGAATAAATCGTTGTTTCTTTTAATATTATATCTTCCATTGCTATAAAATGGCTGATTTCATGGACCATATACAAATACACCACAAGTACAAATCTCATTAATATGTAACTAATCAATTTTTCAGAACCTCTATCATTATTACCTTGTAAATGGATAGATTATTTTCAGGTTGTAAGTTTTTAAGCACATGCACAGAAATGTATATGAACTCAATTTTTTATGTTCAGACGAAAGTAGTAATATGCATTACATGCCATATTTTCAAAATGCAATGGATGCAATTCCAGAATAGTTACTTTGATAATTATACAATATAGACTCTGTCAAAAAATGATGAAAATCAGATAAATGCCTTTTGAGATGTGGCTGCAAAAAGGTTTTGTGCGGAAATACTTTGGAGGAACAGTGTATATACCAAAAAGCAGATTAACTGTCACCAGATGTGCTCCAAATAACATTTCATAATCCATTTTTATTAATTTAATTTTTCAGATGGTTATCATGTACCCAAAGGTACAGAAGCTATTTGTTTGATCTACTTCTTACACAGGGACAAAAAGTATTTTCCTGATCCTGAAAAGTTTGACCCCGACCGTTTTAGTCCCGGTAACACCGAGAAGCGGCCTGCGTTTGCTTACGTGCCCTTCTCAGCTGGTGCAAGGAACTGCATTGGTAAGTATCCTGTGATCACTGTAATTCAGACCATAGATTTAAAGGGGAGATACAAGGCAATCCGCCATTTTTATTCCGGCATGGAGACAAAATTGGGGGTATTCGGGTATTTGCCGATAGCTTGCCGATGATGCATCGCACCTTGTCATAATGCGCGAATATTGAAGCACGCACACACACTTTGCGTGCAGGTTGGCGCATCATTCGCATAAAGTATTATTTGCGCAGGTTGGACCCGAATACCCCCAATTTGAGCTCCATGGCTGACGACGCCATTACACGGGCCGGTATACAAAGCCTGGTATCTCCCCCTCTATATCTATGATCCAGACACAAATTATGTATAGTACTGTAAACATGGTTATTTTCGCGAGGGTTTAATTTTTGCGAATCTAGGTCTTACCATTACACGGGCCGGTATACAAAGCCTGGTATCTCCCCCTCTATATCTATGATCCAGACACAAATTATGTATAGTACTGTAAACATGGTTATTTTCGCGAGGGTTTAATTTTTGCGAATCTAGGTCTTACCGCGAATAAATTAATTTTATGTGCAGGTCTATGTAATGAAGCTTTAAAACGCTAATTTAACACGCGCGAAAATGTCGTGATTGTCATCTTGGCCAAAATAGGTCAAAACATTTTACTAAAAAAGTTGATCTATATTTGGCAATAGATCAAATAGTAATGAAAAGATTTTTTTTTTAAATATTAAACCAATCCCAGACAGTTATTTCTTAAGGGTGTTGTCGACATGCCATATCAGTTCGGGAAAGGTCGTAATTCGTTTACCATTAAGGAATTCCTTTACTGTACAGCGTACAGTAAATGAATTCATTTACTAGGCTTAACTTTAAATCAATTTTTAGAGCAATCTATGTCAGTTTAGATCTCCATTAAGTATACACTAACATTGGTAAAACAATGGTCCAATACGTAAGCTTTAATCTTACATGAAATAGTATTTTGGATCAGAATCAACTTTGTGAAATCATAGTTTGTGTCGACATTATGTCGCAACGTAATTAATTAATTGGGATATGTCGACATGACAAAACAGTCTCGACAGCGCCCTTATTATTTCTAGATCCTGATAATAATAAAAAAATTAGTCTAGAAAACCTATCAGTTTTTTGTCAACATCACACATTGGCTGGACATATATGATGATTCACCCCGAAACGGGGGACTTTGCGACAGAACACTTTTCAAGAAACCGGTGAAAATAGGCAAAAAAAATAATAAGAATTTCCGGCAGACTTTCTGTTGTAAAATTTGATTGCCTTCATCAATTTCGACAAGCAAGGTGTCATTTTAAAGCTTAGAAAATGCTGTAACAGATGAAATGATAAAATCAAAATTGACATCATCTACAAAGCCCCTCTTCCTTTTGGCCCCAGGCTGAGCCATCACATATTATTAGTTAAAGACCAAAGCTTTTCCTAAACTGATTGGGACTTTAATCTGGTTTCAGAGTGCTTTAAATTAGAGAAAACATTGATTGGAAAGGGGACTATTTGCAATACTGGGCTAAGTTATGAACATGTGTCCAAACTTGGCTTGATCCTGTACATGGGAATGGGTTCTTGTCATGCAAATAAAGCAAGTTGACCACAGCGCAATATGTACTTACATTTTCTTGTCAAATTGTGCATAAACAGTAATTATGCTTTACTAGCTTGATAGATAATGCATTTCTTATTCAAAGCAACAATGTAGCTGTCATTAGGCCACACTATAATTTAATTGTTTGTCTAGAAGCTGCCACGTGCGTTAGTTTAAACATGCGCATTAACATCGCCAAATTGTCGAAATTTGAATTTTTCTTCTAAATATATTTTTTTTTTGTATTTTTCAATTCCATCAAATAAAACCCCATCGAAGATCACAAATCGTGTCCTGTGGATCACAAAATGGCAGAATAACAAACATACTGTTTTATATACCAGTACAAGTAAATATCAGTGGATGGAAAATGAATGCCGAACATGGCAAGTTACACACTAGTGTAACGCCTGATATAGTTGGAAAAATTTTAACTAAAAAAAAAAAAAACAGAAAAAAATACCACATTCAGCATTAGGTTTTCAAATTTAGGTGAGCTGTGAGACAAACAATTAAATTAGTATGGCCTTATCCATTTTTGTCTCGCCTGAAAATTTCAGGAAGAGACATAGCATTCCTGGGTCAAATTTTCAACTTTGTCCGATTTCAAAGATTAAGGTGTCAAATTGTATGTCTCTGACCAACAATCAAAAGTGTCAATGGTGACCCCGTCGTCCGACCTTTTCCTTGGGATCAAATTTTCAAATTTGTCCGATTTTAAAGGTTTTAACCTTTAAAATCGAACAAATTTGAAAATTTTAAAAGACACCTTAATTTTAATTTGACACCTTAAAAGGTGTCAAATTGTTTGTCTTGGACCAAAGATCAAAAGTGTCAATGGTGACCCCATCGTCCGACCTTTTCCTTGGGGTCAAATTTTCAATTTTGTCCGATTTTAAAGGTTAAGGTGTCAAATTGTTTGTCTTGGACCAAAGATCAAAAGTGTTAATGGTGACCCCGTCGTCCGACCTTTCCCTTGGGGTCAAATTTTCAACTTTGTCCGATTTCAAAGATTAAGGTGTCAAATTGTACGTCTTGGACCAGCGATCAAAAGTGTCAATGGTGACCCTGTCGTCCGACCTTTCCGTATTTTCAACTTTGTCCGATTTCAAAGATTAAGGTGTCAAATTGTTTGTCTTGGACCAGAGATCAAAAGTGTCAATGGTGACCCCGTCGTCCGACTTTTCTCTTGGGGTCAAATTTTCAACTTTGTCCGATATCAAAGGTTAAGGTGTCAAATTGTTCGTCTTGGACATGTGGACCAAAGATCAAAAGTGTCAATGGTGACCCCGTCGTCCGACCATTCCGTTGGGGTCAAACTTTCAACTTTGTCCGATTTCAAAGATTAAGGTGTCAAATTGTACGTCGTGGATCAGCGATCAAAAGTGCCAATGGTGACCCCATTGTATGACCTTTCCCTTGGGATCCACCCCACAACTGGATAGTAGGCGGTCGATACGCAGGCGAGACTACTGGTTCGCTAACCATCTTGTTATAAGCTGCACCCCTTTTTTTTTTTATTTCCACAATACATTAAAACCTTAATCATTGGATCAATTATACAGGCTGCTATGTTGACATTATTCAATTGGCTTGCAGAGGCACAAACAGTTCAAATAAGTTCTTATTATTATGCAAATAAGCTCCGACCACAATTTTGAGCTGTCACGATGCAGCACGACACACTTGCATATTTGCGCGATAGCCTGTCGTGAGAAAAGTTGAATTTAAGTCGAATTTATTCCATCTATAAATGATGTGTCTTTGTGACCATCGCGACAAGATAATCTATATATTGACTTCCCCTGCTTGCCGCAAATTATTCTAAGAATGACAACGTTGAGTTTGCGCAAGTAAAATTGTTGATGTCACGCTGGTTGTACGACCACAGCATGCACAACAAACACTCTGAACCCAGCTTTACACTAATGAGTCCTTTGCAATGAGGTCCTGCATGTGTTCTATTCCTGGTCCAAGCTACACCCGGCTCGTGTGTGTATTTCCATCTGAAATACACACTCAGCATTCAGCAGCACTCGCGCTGTAGCAAGAAGCACAGGCATAAATTTTTGCTGGCTGCACCTCTGATCGCCTTGCATTTTCACTCCAATTTTACATCCCCAGTCCTGCCTACAGGTACCTGCTATCCCTAGACCTTATAAGTGGAATGAAATATTTGAAATTGGAAGAGTAAAAAGGAATTTATTAAAGACAAAAAGATTATTGACCTTGAACTTGAATGTACTTTCATGTCCCTCTTCACGGTGATCGCGACAGCAATTTTATATTTCCATGACGTCATGACAGAGTTCAGTATTTCTAGAAACATTGTTCCCTCAAATAGCGTGTGATTGGCTTACATTTTTATTTCCAATTATTTACATCCAATCACCACCCACGATATATTAAGCCTATGGAAATGGGTCATCGGGGTCATTTTCCTATGTCGTCTGCTTTTTTTGGAAACGGGTGGAAACAGTATATAGTCAGGTATAGGTCCAAGCACTGTATGTGGAATTATGTTGCCAGTCCAAACTTGCTGAATTCATCACTGTTTTTCTTCAATTGGGCACCCTAGGGGTACCCTAGTTTTCCTTCTACATCTAAAACTAAATATATCTGACGGAAAAGTCTTATGGAAAGCTAGTAGTGCATTTTACTTTAAAAAGAGGCAATTCATGCTTTTCATCCTCAAGCTAGGTCACCTCTATCAAAATTTTTAGCTGGAAGGCATCTATGACTGGTGTATATTACAAACCCCAAACCATTCTTTCAAATGTGCTTGCATTTTTGAGAAAAGTGAGAAAATATGTCATTTTCTAGCTAATTACTGTCAGCGACCTGGCAAAAATAAAACACAGTAGCCTATGGAAATTTTTAAAATGCTGAGAAGCTTGTAACTTTAAAATTAATGGCCAGAATCAAGTAAAATTTTCAGCATGCATTAATGTTGTACACCTCTTTTTATTTAGTTAGAAAAGAGGGGGATTTGTCGTCGCATCAGAATCATGAATTA
>JXSR01S009522.1:27632-40867 GCA_000969725.1 Ophiothrix spiculata
GACCTATTTTTGCATGTTACACCCTGTATAACATATGGGCCACCCTGTATATGTTGACCTTAACTACTATTTTTGCATTCGTTACACTATATTCTTTAAGAATATATATACTTTTATATGGTTCCAGTGTAAACTTTTTGAGTTATTAAGTCATAACTGGAAAATGATACAGTTTTCCTCATTTTGGCACATGTAACACAAATGTACCCCACGATAAAAAACATGACCCTCAAATTGTTCGTCTTGGACCAGCGATCACAAAAGTTTCAATGGTGACCCTGTCGTCCGACCTTTCCCTGGGGGTCAAAGGTCAAAAGAAAGGTCAAATCTTCAAGTTTGTCTGATTTCAAAGGTTGAGGTGTCAAATTGTACGTCTTGGACCAGAGATCAAAAGTGTCAATGATGACCCCGTTGTCCGGGGTCAAATTTTCAACTTTGTCCTATTTCAAAGATTAAGGTGTCAAATTTTGTGCCTTGGACCAGCGGTCAAAAGTGCCAATGGTGACCCCGTTGTATGACCTTTCCCTTTGGATCCACCCCACAACTGAATGATTAAGTAGGCGGTCGATACGCAGGCGAGACTACTGGTTCGCGAACCATCTTGTTTAGAAAAGAGGGGAATTTGTCATCGCATCAGAATCATGAATTGCACCTTTAAGATATTACTGAATAAAGTTTTAATTTCTGTTCTTCAGGTCAGAAGTTCGCCCAGATGGAAGAGAAAGTGGTGGTGTCTTCAGTTCTTCGCCATTTCCAAGTTGAATCCATCGAGCCCAGAGAAAAGGTCAACCTACTGTCGGAGCTGATTCTACGACCGGAAAAGGGGATCAGTGTTAAGCTCACACGGAGATGTTAAATGTGTATGGAAAAAAAATTCATCTGAAATGAAACAATGAATGAGTATGTAAGAAATGTAAGAATATGTGAATTACTGAAATACTTTCAATGCAAATAGAATGTACAGAAAATCAAGTTTATTTTTTTAATCAATTACCATAATGACGCATGTAATATAGTCCCACCCTTTTTTACCTCAGATTTTACTCAAATTTCGGGTGGGACTTAAATCGGGAATTTACATAAATTTATAAATCAATGTATTTTCACTGCTTTGTGAGTCGCCATTTTGACAGGTTACAATCACGATTGCACATGTCTGTTAACTTAGTATGATAGCGCATGCTCTGGTTTAAGTTTACCGTTATATAACAGTAAACACCGCCATCTGTTGACGAAGTTGACGAAGACATTCAACGGATGCGAAATGATAGTTCACAGATTGCGATAAGGTCATTTGGCAACTTATGGCCGTCAGTGATATAATTATTGGAATATTTTGGTAATCAATCAATCAATCAATCAATGATACAAGTACTTGCATAACATGCCTACCCCATGAAGGAGTAGGAATGATAATTTGGCGACTCCTAAAAATAGCAATGGGGCTTAACACACGTGTACATTAGTTTCGCGAAAATTTTCGTAAATTTAGGGAGGGGACTTAAAACGAGTATGGGATTATACACGCGTCAGTATGGTAAATGATTGTATATATCAATAAATGCTATTATAGTCTTAAAGGGACTGGCCTAGATTCTTCACACTACTTTTTTACTTTGATTTTTTTTTACATGAATCGATACAACATGGTTATAATATAGCCTACCAGTAGTTTTCTGTGATTTTGAGGACAACTATAGAATATTACAATTTTTTACCAACCTTTTTTTTTTCTCTTCTAGTTTCAAATCTTATAAATATCTTGTTTCTACTACTGTGATGGGCAAACAAATTATTTTTGATGGAATTGTTTCTCTTTTAAAATGTGTTAAATTAGCTCTAGGATCTTTGTTTGATCTTTTATCTGGTAAATCCATCTAGGGTACACATTTAGGATTTCAAAAACACTGGATAGTCACACCACCATCACAGAATGATATATTGCAAATTAATTATCTCTCAATTTTAGTCATTTATATTCTGTGTAAATTTTTGTACTTTTTTGGATTTTATACTACACTTTTAAGCTTTATTTAAACAGGGATACCAGTTTTCCTGCAATTGCAGGAATTCCTGCTTTTTGAATGATTTTCAAGTCATTTCCTGCAATTTACCCCAACAGGATTTATTATGCGAGAGTCAGTTTTTATTCATTCAAGCAAAATTGTTGCTTGCCACTGGCATCCCTGTTTAAAGCATTTCCATAAGTTTTTAATTCTAATTAGTGAAATCTTGGCTAGTCCCTTTGAGGCTATAGTGGCACCCCATCATTTGGACTCAATAACTGTAAATCAAATCCAAAATGTGTAAAGGCCTAGATATACTTTGTCATTTTTACCATCTTGAAAATCCATACAGCTGAATGCATATTGACCTTGAGTTCCCAGACGATATTATTGATCTTTGGAGAAAAATCAAAGGAGTCAGAAAATCTTTTCAGCATAATAAAATCCACAGTACCTGTCAAGGACAGATTTCAGATTATAATGAAAAGACCAAGGTAATTATGGTATTGTTCTCAACCTAATGAGATCGATCTATGCCCCGTTGAACACCATCATGAAACATTTACATAAATGGTGAAACATTTTACTCCATGACAAAAATTTAACACCATGAGAAAAAAACAAAATGAAAATATTAATTCCGAATGAAAATTTAACAAAATTCTGAATGAAAATGACTACAAAAATGACAAAGTATATCTAGGCCTTAAGTTTTAGAAGCGGATTTACATACGGATGAACATGACAGTGAAAATCTTTTTTTTTTCTGAAAATGTGGGGTTTTTTTTACTTGTTTTGGCCTAGTTTTGGCAAAATTTCATAAACTAAAATTAATATTTAAAAATGTGAGAAAAATTGATTCTATATATATAAATTCTTAAATGTAGAAAGTTAAATTTTACCTTAACAATTTTCATCAAGCTTTCCAGACATTTTTATGGACATTTATGACCCAAATCACACATGTAGGGCAATTACTCACTTCATTTATCATGTTTATCGTGTAAATCTACTTCTGAAAAAAGTTTCACACCAAGGGGCGCACCGTTAGATTTCCATGGTTTATATAAAAGTATTAAACCATACAATCAACTATTACAAAACTTTTATAGCCATTCACAAAGTATTTTTCTATTGTAACTCTCAAACTACTCACATCTTCTGACTCAAAAAATTTCTGAACACAATCGTAGTTAGGCTGTCTATTTGGCACTTTTTTTTCCAAAATCACACATTTTGTTCAAAAAGGAACATCATTGATGTCCCAGCATGTAAGTCAGCTTCTATATATAGGAATGGATGGGTTTTTATGGTTAAGATAATCAGTTTGAGAGTTGCAATGGAAAAACGGTTTGTGAAGTTTTGGCTCGGTACTCTATAAACTTTAAGTACTGGTATGCAGCAAGCAATCAGACTCTCTTACGAGATCCATAGCATATCCATTGTATTCGACAACATCTGGTAGTTTTGTATTGTGTAAGAGACTGGTAATAATTGATTAGGATTGATTAAGACCATATCACTGCGTATTAGTATTTTTTGTTCATATCATATAAAATGTTCAGAAAACTATTCCACAATCTACTGAAGTGGATGGTTCTATGTGAGATACAGCTATATGTGATGGCTCACCCCGAAAGGGGGGACTTGGAAGATGATATTAATTTTGATTTTTTCATTTCATCTGTTGCAGCATTTTTTAAGCTTTAATATGATATCTTACTTGGTGAAATTGATCAAGGCGATCAAACATTACAACAGAAAATCTGCTTGAAATTCTTTTTATTTTCTTTATTTTTGCTGCCTATTTTCACCTGTGTCTTGAAAAGTGTTCTGTCGCAAAGTCCCCCTTTTCGGGGTGAGTCATCACATATCATACAAAATGTTCAGAAAACTCTTCCACCATGTACTGAAGTGTGTTGGTTGGATCTATGCGAGATACAGCTATAAGCGCGCACTGGTCCTTTAATATTTTTTATACATGAATCATTCATAATTTTGGTATTATATTTGGCAAATTATTTTGCTACCACATGGAAAAACATTGAACATAAGTTCATTTGAATATTCAGCAAGATTGCACACTTGGTTAAGATTTGAAAAAAAGGAAGTATTTATATACATATTGTATAGTCATATTGGTTTATGTGTGTTAACTGATCGCTTACTGCATACTTCAGGTTTATAGACTATATATATACTTACGCCTTTTTGTGAGAGGTGGTCAAATATTGTTGTTGTAGAAAACTTATTATATGGTGTCTATACCTATATTTTAAAGGTGCAATTCATGATTTTGATGTGGCCTCTTTTCTAGCTAAATAAAAAGAGGAGTACAACATAAATATATAATGAAAATTTCATTTGATTCCGACTGTTCGTTTTAGAGTTAAAAGCTTTACAGCATTTTGAAAACTGTGTTGTAATTACTGTCGGGGCCCCGACAATAATTAGAAAATGACACATTTTCTCACTTTTCTCAAAAATGCAAGCACGTATGAAACAATGGTTTGGGGATCGTAACATACACCAGCTGAAGATTCTTATAAGCTTATAAAAAACTCAAATTTGATAGAGGTGACCTTGAGGGTGAAAAGTGGATCATGAATTGCCCCTTTAAGCATCAGGTTTTACATTTGAAGCATTATAATTGATTATTGGTTTCTCCATATCAGGTCATCATTTTGAATTTCAAGCATTATAATTGATTATTGGTTTCTCCATATCAGGTCATCATTTTGAATTTCAAAATAGCTAACAGGAAATATGATTTTGTTAATAACTTGGTCATTTGAGCATAAGAGCAATGATATACTCATGTTTAAGGGTTCAGGAATGGGAACATTGATACATAATTTCATTTAATTTGAATCAATAGAAACTGTAAGATAGAATATCATTGTGATTACATCCACTATCTACCAAATTCATTCCATGTATGATTGTAACGGGCCATCAGTGTTTACATTTTATGTGGTATAATTGCTAAATGTTTGTGGCAACTATAGTTTGTTTTGTTACCATTACGTATGGCCTATTGCTGAAATATTTAAATCTCAAATACGGTACATATTTCTTTTATGATCAATATATTTGTGATTTCATGCAAATGCACTCTAAAATCCATCCGTTCCACAGCTTTTAAGTTTGTTTGCTAAATGATACACTGTTTATCCAATCACCTATGTGAGAATTTCTGGAGTCATTTGTCAGCACTGGACTAGCACTGCGCGACTGAGATGTGTCACTTAGTACGTTTGTCACATTGGGATAATACACCCCAGTGGACCTCTTATGATTTCAATGAAGTGGGAGTAAGAGGTTTCTTACTCTCAATAAAAAGCTGCAAATCAAAATCTAGATTTGCCCGTCTGTCCAATGTCGAGACTTTACACATCATGAACATGGTCTTTCGCTGTCATACAGATTTACACAACTTTGATGGACACAGGTTTTTATGAAGTTGATAACACTTGTTGAAGAATTCATAGAGTTGTCAGGGGATATTCTGATATAATTTGATTTTGATTGTGGTATGGATTTGACTTTGATTCAGGTATAAACTTAAAGCTACTCTATTTTGTTTTGGACTTGTTATTAGAATCCTTAACATTCATATCAAGTAAAGTTCATGCTGTAATTTGGAAAAAAACAGTTGCTAATCAACCACAGGGTCAGACTTGAGAGTTTCTTTGTTCCTAATTTGCTGATTGACCCTCATACTGGAAGGTTGGCACATATAAGGATCTATATAGTTATGCCTGCAAAAAGAGAGGATGACATGAGTTGTAATGCCTATATTGCTCCTCCTTGCCCATAACTACAGTTAACACCAAATCCCTTTCAAGTCTATGACAGGGTCAAACTTCGAGAGTTTCTTTGTCCCTGTTTTATTTATCGATGGTACCTTAGCAACGAATGCTGGCACCTATGTCATGACTACAAAATGTTGAGAGGATAACATGAGTTGTAATGTCTATATTGTTCCTACTTGCCCATAACTACAGTTAACACCAAATCCCTTTCAATTATATGACATGGTCAAACTTGGCGAGTTTATTTGCCCCTGTTTTATCGATGGTACCTTATCATGTAATGCTGGCACATGTGAGGACCTATAATAGTCATGAGTACTGTCATGACTGCAAAAAACATGGGTTGTTGTGCTCTATTTTTCCTTGAGTCCTTGCCCTTAATTACAGTTGACCAAATCCCTTTCATGTCTACGACACGGTCAAACTTGAGTTCCATGGTTCCATCGATGGTACCTTATCCTGGAAGGTTGGCACATATGAGGACCTGCAAAATGTTGAGAGGACAACACTGTTGTAATGCCTATTGTTCCTCCTTGCCATTTAACCATTATTAACTACAGTTGCACTAAATTGGTAAATGTTGAGAGGACAACATGGGTTGTCATGTTGTGCTATATTATTCCTCCTTGCCCTTAACTACAGTTGCAACAAATCCCTTTCAAATCTACGACATGGTCAAACTGGAGAGTTTGTTTATCCCTGTTTTATCAATGCTACCTTATCATCGGATGCTTGCACCTATGAGGACCCAGTCATAACTGCAAAATGTTGAGAGGACAACATGAGTTGTAATGCCTTTTGTCCCTACTTGCCCTAAACTAAAACACCAAATCAGTTTTTTTTCAAGTGCAGAATTTTCAAAATATGAACCTTTTTGAGGTGACATTTTCATTTTGGTTGACCTTAAACCAATTTTCAGTGGTTTTGAGAAAGTGTCAAGCGAAAAAAAAAGGTTTTCAACGTTTTATGTAGGCTTTTACACCCTAAATGAACATTGAGGTCTTTTGTGGTTTTGATGACCTTTCTGTATTTTTTGATGAAGCTTTTCAGTACATTGTCAAATTTTTGGGTATGGGTGGAACACCCCACTTCATCTCCCACCCCACCACATCTCCCACCCCACCACATCTCCCACCCATAAATGCAGGCCTGTTGAGCTTAAATTTGAGATTTATAATTATCTTCTAGGAATATTTCAATTGGTTTTTATAGTGGAGAGTTTTCAACATACAGACACTTGATTTGTGGCATAGCTATCTCATCGTTGCCCTGGTAGGGTTAGTTATTGGTCTACAGTTTGTGCACAAATTAGTTGAAGGTTCTTGTCAAACAGTTTCTCTGCATGGCTCCATTGCAACTTAGCCAATCACCACCAAACAGACTGGCAGAAGGTACACTGTTAATTATCTCTGTACTGATACATTGCTGTTCATGTCCTTGGCATAATAGACTGGCAAAAGATACAATATTTTTATGTATTTCTACATATAGTCCTATATATGAAGCTGGCTCTTCAAACAGATTCATCCAATCTCCCCATTTTCTTAGAAATCCAATATGCTTTGTGGAAGGTGTGGCCAGCAACATTAGGCTAAATTCATAATAGTTGCAATTGCTATTGAGTCAGCGAAGGCAATAGCTTCCCTGATAGCAATTTTTGGTAGGCCTAATATCGATCCAGCATCAGCAATGATCAGCGGCCACATCACCAGACCACCTTCAGAAATGTCTGTCCAATTATAGTTATTGGTCCACCATTGGCCATAATTTGTCTGCAATCATCAGTGGCTTGATAGTGGACCGTAGGATTGCAGGATTGTAGCCATTTATCCAAAGACCAACAGTGGGCTGTCGTGATCTAGTAGCCTTTTTTTATAGGGCAGGTGGTGGACCGCCGAGAGTTATGAATTTTGTATGAATCTATCCCAATATACCTACCTCTTTCTCTTGCTTGGTCCCTTTGTCTCCTGATATCAGGGACCAGTTCCATCTTGGACCAGTTCCATCTTGGTCCCTTTGTCTCTTGGTATCGGGGACCAGTTCCATCTTGGTCCCTTTGTCTCTTGGTATCGGGGACCAGTTCCATCTTTGTCTCTTGGTATCAGGGACCAGTTCCATCTTGGTCACTTTGTCTCTTGGTATCAGGGACGAGTTCCATCTTGGTCCCTTTGTCTTTTGGTATCGGGGACCAGTTCCATCTTGGTTCCTTTGTCTCTTGGTATCAGGGACGACTTCCATCTTGGTCCCTTTGTCTCTTGGTATCAGTGACGAGTTCCATCTTGGTCCCTTTGTCTCTTGGTATCAGGGACCAGTTCCCTCTTGGTCCCTTTGTCTCTTGGTATCAGGGACCAGTTCCATCTTGGTCCCTTTGTCTCTTGGTATCAGGGACCAGTTCCATCTTGGTCCCTTTGTGTCTTGGTATCGGGGACCAGTTCCAGCATGGTCCCCTTGTCTCTTGGTATCAGGGACCAGTTCCATCTTGGTTCCTTTGTCTCTTGGTATCGGGGACCAGTTCCATCTTGGTCCCTTTGTCTTTTGGTATCGGGGACCAGTTCCATCTTGTTCCCTTTGTCTTTTGGTATCGGGGACCAGTTCCATCTTGTTCCCTTTGTCTCTTGGTATCAGGGACCAGTTCCATCTTGTTCCCTTTATCTCTTGGTATCAGGGACCAGTTCCATCTTGTTCCCTTTGTCTTTTGGTATCGGGGACCAGTTCCATCTTGGTCCCTTTGTCTCTTTGTATCAGGGACCATTTCCATCTTGGTCCCTTTGTCTCTTGGTATCAGGGACCAGTTCCATCTTGGTCCCTTTGTCTCTTGGTATCAGGGACCAGTTCCATCTTGGTCCCCTTGTCTCTTGGTATCAGGGACCAGTTCCATCTTAATGGCCCAGACTTCATCAGAGACATGTGGAAGTACTGGATTGATTAGAGCACTTATTTTACTAACATTTGCGATGCATTGTAGCTACGAAGGGTCTAACTCGTAACTACAACTAGATATTACAAAGACCTTCGTAAGTGTTCTCCACATCGTGAGGTATATGAATTATACATTAGAAAAATTGAACCCTTTGTTCACGTTACGTAGAGGTGGTCGTAGCTCACGATGGGTTAACGATGCATTTTAATGTTAGTGAAATCTACCCCTGCTCTGGTAGATTTGGAATGCCTTTGCCACTGAGACTTCTTAAAGTTTTCCTATGGCCGGTACAACATAATGTATCAGAAAACATCTATACTGAACATCTGAAACCATCTTTAGCTCTATCAATTGACTTAAATATCTATATATTTCTTTGCTGTCTTTATTTCTGATGGTGATCATTATGTGAAGATTACTCTGAATAGTATCTCACCGTTGGACTAGTGTTTTGACCCCATCGCCATGGAAAGCTTGGTATTTTTGTGTGTGCCTTCTTCAAAAGTGATTGTCTGTCTTCAATTTTTTGGACAAAGTTGTGTAACTGTTTGAGACAATGGAGACCATGTCTTTGATGTGTTAAGTCTCAACATTGAACAGCAGTGCAAATCTAGATTTCAACTTGTGGCTTTCAATTGACAGTAAAAACCTTAAACTTTCACATCTTGGATATCATTTAGAGGTTCATATGAAAAGTATTATCGTGGCAGTTAGACCTACTAATGTGGCATGTCTTGGCTATGCAGTGCTGTTACAGTACTGCCAAATGAATCTAGCAATTCTCACTCAAGTTTTGGATAAACATGTATATTTAGAAAACCACTTAAAAGCTGTTGGCTGAAGGATGGATTTGTAATGCTTAGGTCATATCAAGGGTTGAGAGTCAAAAGGCTGTATCTGCACGAGAAAACAAAAAGAGCCACAAGGCTGTATTTGCATGTGCAACAAAGGTGCAAATACGGCCTTGTGGCTCTTTTTTCCTTTCGTGCAGATACGGCCTTCTGGCCCTTAACTCTCGATATATAGAAAGAGTAGATGGCCGAGCTGACATGCTACAGCAGGCAAAGCCCATGTGAGTTTTAAAAGTTGTAAGCAATACATCTCACAATTAAAGCTCATGTAGGTTTTGGTTGCTATGGCATGCCAGCTTGGCCTGACTACTCTTTCTATATGCGACTTAAGCTTTAATGTATTTGCATGAAATTGATATGCTGACCATAAAAGAAAGCTACCGATATTTGAGATGAGTTTCAGATAGACCATACCACAATGGGTGAAACATACGAGTTGCTTGTCACAAACTCTGTAAAGGTACCATTGCAAATGTAGTACATAAGGCCCTGTATCCATTGGCTGTATCCATATTCCGTGTGCACTTGTCTCGTTTTCTATTGTTAGTAATTGTGCAGTGCAACACAGACAATAAACTTTGTTCTGCTTAGTGATCATATCAGTGGCCTATGTACGGCAGATGATTTCATGACCTGGCAGCACCAACAATCAACATGTTTATACTTGGTGAGCACCAGGTAATTGGGATATCTGCCGTACACAGGCCACTGATATGATCACTATATAAGCAGAACGAAGTTTATTGTCTGTGTTGCGCCGCACAATTACTAACAATAGAAAACGAGACAAGTGCACACGAAATATGGGTACAGCCAATGGATACAAGGCCTAAAGGGCCATACAATCATATAGGGATGAATCAGTGGATATATCAACACTGATATTTATCTTAAGATTCTATTAATTTAAATTGAATATATAATTTGTATGTTCCCATTCTGAACTCTTTTACATGGCTTAAGATTATGCTCTTATGCCAAATGACTGGAGAGTTTATGAAACCATATTTCCTGGTAAGCATTTTGACCCGACAGGGTAATCTAATTATTCCTATGGTTGATGTGATATCATTGTTGATAGTATTTTCTCAATAAAGTCATGATTTATATGTAAAAACAAGAATCTTGTGTATTTTATTTGGATTTTGTGGAACTTCCCGCCAGGCACACAATGCAGCAAGGTTATGAACCCCATCTGATCGCTATACATTTATTATTCAGTATCAACTTGCAAAAAATCCCAGAAAATTATTAGATATGGCGCCAAAAGAAACCCTGTTTTACTGGCCTGACCAACCTTAAATTTGCATTTTTGACCAAAAATAATTTTTTTAATTTCTTTAAAAAAAAAAAATTTCTTTCTCCCCTTTTTTTTTCTGATTTTTTGAGAAAAACAATTGGCCAAAAGGTCCCGCCTGCCCTTAATTTATTTTTCCATCGCCTTATGACCATTCTGCTCTTTTAATTCCTATCAGAGAAACTGGTTATCTTGATATGTACAGTTCTATCTTTCCCCCCAGAGCAGAATGGCATGCAGAGTGACATTTCCCCTAGTAATCTTTTTTTCAGATTTTAGGTCAGAAATGTCACTCCTTGAACATAATCAATTTAAATCATAGAGAGGCCGATGCTCAACTTATCAAAAATCTTGTACCTTCATTCTGTGGTGTTAAAAAACATTAAACTAGTTTATGTCCAGATGTCAAAGGATACATTGTTAACAGAAAAAACACCACAGATTATTTCTCAAGATTCATGACTTAATTAGTTGATCTAACTTTCACTCATAGACCAGTCAATCTATGAAAATTCATAGGGGTACATGGACAAAATTGCAACACAAGATTTTTTGGTTGAAATTAACTGCAGATGACCCCCCGAACAACCTATTTAAAATGTACGAAAATGTAAGCTTGTCAAAAGTTGTTTAATTTGCATAAAACTGAATGGTTGCTAAAACAAGGGGTGAAATTTCAAAATTTATCAAATCTTGTTCAAAACCACACCAACATGTTCCTCTCATCACAAGGAAGCAGAAAAAGTATACTTTTACTTATGTCTGAAATATGGTTTTGGAGTTAAAGCCAAAAATGTGAAAGGTCATATCAGAGGTCACGGATGGGAGTCCAAAATTTCAAAAGTGTCCTATTTTGTCCAAACTGGTCTCAAATTGTACCTCTTGCAAAAGTGTCTACACAAAGTGATAGTTTGCTGCATTTAAGGCTCGCCTGGGATGGACGGCCACAAATATAGGCTTATGAAGCCAATCTGAAACATTCTGTTTGCTCTATTGTTTACAACTGACCCCTTTCTTATCATACAAATAGAGAGTGACACAGCATTTCAACGTTGCCATTTGTTTTATTTAGTCATCTTAAATACACTGTACAATATAAAAAAGTTTCCGGACCTAAACTAGACTTAGATTTTTAAGTTATCTGGGCCCATATTTCATTAAAAGACTGCTAACACTACTTGGCAATTAACATATTATGTACTTGTCAATTAGGGAAAAGGTTAATGCCAACTAGAGTAAGCAGAGTTTCATAAATAGGGGCCCTGAACCCTGTTTCATAAAAACATCCATAATTTTTACAGCAAAGTATATAAGAAGCTATGAAACACATGATTCATAATATCAAAATGGTTGGGCCAATTTGAAAACTGAATTTTAAACCATTAAATGCTAGAGGTGATTTTTCATATGAACCGAAATCCAAATTTGCAAAATCGGACCATATCCTTTAATAGTTGCTTTCAGACTTGCAGCATTTCAGACATGGTACATCTTTTCTTATGTGAGTGCAAGAAAGTCGTATCTGCAATAGCTGCCCAAGTTATATTTATTTTATGCCTTGTCACAAGAATGTGAAAAATCCCTATCAATTTTCCTGTCTTATGTCAGTGGTTCTTGAAATGGTTCTTCAGGTGACTGTCAGCTGAAGAAGAAGAACTATTTCAAGAACCACTGACCCAAGACTGGAGATTATAAAGTGTGCAATCCAAATTTATGACAAATAGCAGCTATTGCAGATACGACTTTTTTGCACTCACAAGACGTTTTATACCCATCATGTTAGTGTGTGCATACTTTAGTCCCAAAGCAGTTTACCCTGAAATTGTGGCATGGTTTACAATTTTTTTTTAAATCTGCAGGTTAGGCTAATATTTCACAGGTAGATATTGTGCTTCAAATGCCATGATGCTTTTCATATCAAATTTTGAGTTCTATAAGGAGACCTACATGTCTAAAAAAGGATAAATGTTATGGAGATCAAATATAGAACAAACAAGACATGGAGCAAGTCTTACACCTAAAGATTATGACAAAGGAAATACCCACTACAAGATGTACATGCCACAAATGCTTTATAATAACCACTACAACAGGGGTTCTCAATTAAATTTGTTTGCGGGCCTTTAAGGACAAACGCCAGTTCAAAAATACATCTTGGAGGGCCAAATTAAGACCTTTTTCAACGCTTATCCTATATAATTCTGCATTCCAGAGACGATCGAAGGGCCAAATTAAAGTAGTTGTATCCAACAAAGTTATGTCAAATCTCTGAAATTTTACCACTATTTATATAATTCTCAGGGTTGGTACAACATAATTGAATATACAATTTGGACGTTTTGAGAT
>JXSR01S009522.1:45031-58174 GCA_000969725.1 Ophiothrix spiculata
GGTACAACATAATTGAATATACAATTTGGACGTTTTGAGATATTGAAATATATGAGAGAACCTCAAACAATACAGCATTGTATTTAAAGGAGCATGGTCTGATTGTTTCATTATTTTTCTCATAATTCATGTGAAATTTTACAGCTGAGCTATGTTCTGTTTTGGAAATATGTATGGAAATGTGTCTAATAATGGTAACCATAATTAATTTTACACAGTAGCATGTAGTCGTCTAAAATACAAAATTGCCCTTAAAATCAAAAATGGTTTGACGGATTCAGCTGAAATTTAAAACTTTAATTTCTTTCAAGATCATCTTTCGTAAGAAACAAAAAAGTGCATTTTGAAAATTCGGACTAAACTCCTTTAACTCTTATCCTACTAATGGCGACCATCTACATGTTTCTGGTTTAGCTGAAATGTTCATGATCCCAAGAAGGTAATTGCCCATTAGATTGATGGATTTGTAGATAAATTATTGATGTCAATAATGGAAGTACAATACCAGAGACATCATTTTAGATCAATAGACAGCTATTGATCTAAATCAATATTCAATAAACCAGTCAATAGACTTGTCAATTAGATGGTGGACTTGGAAGTAGCAGTCAATAATTGACTATTGCTTGATAAAGATACTCCAAAACCAGACACAGGCCGATTAGGAATTTTCAAAACTTGCTAGTTTTGTCAGGGTAAAAGTCGAAATGAATATTTCTCTGATCATGCTTTTTTACAGGCCCCTTATAGGTTATGTCCGCTCCAGACAGTTTTGGTATAAGCATTCTTCAGAAGTTCGTCAAAATCCAATCATGAAAACCTCTCTAAAAAGGCTCAGAAAAATCAAAGAAAGTACCTGTGTACACCTATTTCTTCAACTTTGGATTTTTGAAGGGTTTCTTAGGTGCCGCCCATTTCAAACACGACACATCGACCATAAGTCTGGGTCTCTTGTACTGTGCACTCTTCAAATGTTCTTCCACGAGTTTGGGCGTGACGCAGATCACATGTTGTCCTTTCCAATACTTGACCATGTTGAGTGCTTGCAATGTACTGATTATGTCATTCTGGGCAATACTGGTCATAACACTGAAATATAAAAAGAAAAATGTATAAATTGTTGAGCAAAACTTTACCAAGAAGATCTATGTAAATATATAATTTCAGGAAGATATGCAAGCAGAAACAAACAGCACATACTATTTTTGAACAATGTTTACATGAACATGTTTGAGTAAAGTTAATATAGACTACCTATGGTAAAATATTCCTCATGAATCAAGTCCTTTGCCTCTCAAGTTGAGAATCTCTGCCACAAAAGGCACAGGACTTAACCCTAACCGTACTGAGCACTTCTCCGTTTAAAAAATCTCCTCGGAAATTCGCAAGTTAAAAACAGCGGGTTTCCACCTGGGTTTGAACCCGGGACTTCTCGCATCCCAAACCAACTATCACTATGGCAAGCCACCGATCATGGCAGCGATTTCTTGAAGGTTATGCTCAAAACCATACATCGACTCCATACATCAATGTGAAATATGCTGTTCTGTTATCCAAAATTGGCTACTTATTTACAACAAGTCTCGATCATCCAACACCAAGCGACAGTATTTTGCAATGCTTCTCCAAAATAAACATTGTATTTTCTTTAATACACCTCATAAAACTCACAATACAGCTTGGAAATCAATGTAAGAGTCAACAAATTCAATACTTTGCCGTGAGCCATACGGTAGTACCATGCAGAAGTTTTTACAACTTTCCCTGTGTGTGTGTAAAACAAGCAGGCGCAACGCGTAAACGCATACTCGCGCGGCTGTACTTGAGATTATTAACGCACACACAGGAAAGTAGTCAAAAATACTTTTTACACATCTCAGCTATTTAACCAATGAAATGGACTGTATTAACTTATAAATATTCAAGAGGTGTAGTAATACAATATTATGCATTCCTGCATTGCCACTCTAAATATATGGTTGGTGTACTTGCAGTTTGGACAGGTACTGTAAACGGGGTTATTTTCGCGAGGGTTTAATTTTCGTGAATTTCGCGAATCAACATCTAACCGCGAATATAACACCCCGCGAATACATTAATTTTATGTGCAGGTCTATGTAATGAAGCTTTAAAACGCTAATTTAATACGCGCGGAAAGGTCCTGTTTGCCTGATTTCGCGAAAAATTCTGCTCGCGAAAATATTCCCGTTTACAGTATTTGGAAACAAAAAAATTGCAATAATTGTTTCTTTCAATTTGTAACACAACTCCAAATTAAACTGAGTGACTTGGCATTTAACAAACACTAACATGACAAACACACCAGTTTGTATATAATGGTGTAAATAGTGCATAAGGCTTGGCGTCCAAAGACATTCACTCGCCCGAGTGACATTCGCTCACCCTACCAAAAAAACTTCGCTCCAACGGGAAGCGACATTCGTAAATTTCAAACATTCTCTCCACTTCAGATCAGATTGAATTGGAGTTAATATCGCTCCAAATATTCTTAGGTTTGTTTATTCAATACTCATTGCAATACAACATGCACGAGTGACATTCACTTTCATCGATTGAAACGATATTCGCGCAATGAGAGCAACATTCACTCTCTGTTTTATTCGCTAAAACAGAGAGCGACATTCACTTTCTGTTTTAGCGAGTAAGACAGAGCGAATATCAAGAGTGAATGTCACTTGGCCGAGCGAATGTCTTTGGACACCAAGCCTAAAATTCAACACATTATTCCAGATCTTACCTTAAATCTCTAATTGACAACGTCCCTTTGAAATCTCTCAGTATCTCCAACAACACCCACGACCAATAACTCCTGTAACTCAGCTTGCCCAGATCTGAAAGTGGCTTCTCAGGGGAACCCACAGCACTTTCAAATTTGGATAACTCGTAACCTAGAACGGGGAGAATTAAAATAAGGAGAGTTATTGGTTACTTCTCTAAAGCATGCAATGCACCTTCAATTTCTGATGCCTCAAATTCTATAGGGTAAATGGCATTTCAGTGCAAATATTGGTTTACTTGTCTGGAAGCGAAACAAAATTGTATGCATTCATGCTGCAATGAGAATCTCATTCTGAAGAAGAAATCTACAAAGTTAATTGACAATCACCTAGTTCAAATGTGTAGCTTTTGTTAAACATTTTGTTAACCCATTACTGATTCTATTCACTGGAGTCAGTTTGAAATCCATAACAATTCTTTTATGTTAAAGGGGCATTGGACAAGTTCAGCATCATCCCCAAACTTTTCCCCACACATTTTGAGATTTTTGCATCATTTGAAGTATTAGTGGTAATAATGACAGCATGTAAAGTTTCATTGTCAAATTCAAACCCTATATATCAAAATATTTAGATATTCTCTTATTTTTAATTATCGTTGACGACAACAATAAATACTGCCCTCTATAGTTGAATTTTTAAAATTGGCCTTTTCAGGAGATCTGATAAAGTTTCCAAATTTCTTTTGATTTTTATGCAATCTATGATGTGAAAGGAATGTTTTACAAACAAATCTTTGGCTCTTTCTCATTGTATAGCGTCAATAGATACGTTTAGAGAACAGCCTCATACCCAAAATCAACAATTAAGATAAAATTCAAATTTTTGCCTTTTTTTGAAGGTTTTGATCAAAATTTATCAGATATCTGGTAATTGACTGTTATTTTCTAACATAGGAAGTGTAAATCATCCACAATTAAAATTTCAAAATTTTGTCCAATGCCCCTTTAACCAGAGTGAAAGCAAAAGTAAATTGCCCTGGCTACTTCGCTTTTGTAAACGACAATAAACTGTCATCTACTTTGATTGACAGGTGTCTTTTGTGCAGTACGATTAATTTGATACTTCTATTGTCAATTACAATTTTGTTAACTACTGTATAAGTGGTTTATTTCGCGCTACTTTAATTTTCACGCTTTTTGCGCTCAATTCGCCTAGCGCGAAAATAAACGTAGCTCGAAAAGTGGTTTGTATATACTGCCGCACGTTAAAAACATCACAAGCGCGAAAATGTAAGCGCGCGAAATGATTCAAAATAACTCAAAATTAGCCTTTGCGCGAAAATTACTGAGCGCGAAAATATTGGCGTTTACAGTATTGTAACCTAAATCCTTTGTCTTTTAATGAGATAATTCACGAAGCATTTGAACAGACGTATTATTTGTCTTGTCAATTCTTAAACACTTCTAGTATATAACAGGGTTAATTCTTAATCCTAATCAATCCCCATTTTTTAAACAAAAATCTTCGGTCATGGCAACATCTAGAATAAAGTGATATTTAAGAGATCAACCGCATGCTAAATTGCACAGAAAGATTTGATTTGAGAATAGTTTGGACAATGAACAACAATGCGTAAAGCTTATCTATTTACAATCTGATCATTCTACATTATAATCTAATTGTACATTAAAACCTATTATGTAATGTATTTTAAAAACTTTTTAAAACTCTATTAATAGAGTTTAAAAAAATTGTGGCATGGTCTTTTAGTGCCTTGCTAGGCTCACAAACAATGGTCTATGGCTGGCAACATATGTGAATTTTAGTCCAGCGGATAACCCTGAGCGCATCTTACACCTAGCTAGTCTCAAGGCAATGGGACCACCAGTAACAAACCTTCTTCTGAGGAAGCAAGTAAAGTTTATTATATTCCAAATTTCAATGCTTATTTGAGATGTATTATTCTGTGCGTATAATAATCGCTCTCATTTCGATATGACCATATAGATATGAAGACAGTGGAGAAATAACAAATACTACTTACTGAATGCAATAAGGAATTTGCCGTAGCCCTTCCTTTGGAATGGTGGGAGTGTGAGAATACCATATAGATATGAAGACAGTGGAGGAATAACGAATACTCATACTTGCCAACATTGCAAAAACAAAAATACTGACAGTTTAGCGACGCGTAACGCGCGGCGCGTAACGTGCGGCGCAGTTGTGTCCCTTAACTGGAGTAAAATAAGATTGATTTTAAAGAACTAGTGTTAAACATCTTTTTTATATAAAGACTAAAATTTTCTGAACTATTTCATTTATTTTCAAGTTTCATTTTTTTTAATTTTGGGAAATTATTTGGGCATTTTTATTATATTTTAAAAATGTCATGTGCAAGTTTGACACAGACCCATACCCTAACTCCTGACATAACAACTCCATCAAATCATTCATGGTCATATGATACCATGTCCATGATACTCCTGACAGGACAGTTAATACTCACATAAAATCATCACCATACCAAGGCACTTTGTATTTCCATCACAACCCAGGAATTTCAACAGGTCCAAATGTAGTAAGCTTACACAACTAGTACTGCAGCAGTAAGCTTACAAATATATCAACAAGTGTAGCAAAATATCTTCACATCTGCACTCTTTATTTTTTACTGCTTAGTTCTGCTTGTGATGACAAAGTTAATTAAGTAAATAACATCACCTTCTGACTATGACTGCACTTCGAATTACGATCGCTAAAACCATGTGCTTTGGCTCAAGGAGATGATGCAATGACGTCATGTATATAGCTATAGCAAGCAGAATGTTTGATAAACAACATAACTCAAGTTTTTTTCTCCTCATTGATGATGCTTGCGAGTTTTGCCGTGATTTTTACGGGGGTTTTAAGAAATCAATTTGGAAATGAAAAAATCGGGACAATCCCGATTTTTCCCTTTTTTACCAACAGAAATCGGGACAATCCCGGGAAAATCGGGACAGTTGGCAAGCATGAATACTACTTACTGAATGCAATAAGGAACTTGTCGTAGCCCTTCCTTTGGAATGGTGGGAGTGTGAGAATACCATATAGATATGAAGACAGTGGAGGAATAACGAATACTACTTACTGAATGCAATAAGGAACTTGCCGTAGCCCTTCCTTTGGAATGGTGGGAGTGTGAGAATACCATATAGATATGAAGACAGTGGAGAAATAACAAATACTACTTACTGAATGCAATAAGGAACTTGCCGAAGCCCTTCCTTTGGAATGGTGGAAGTGTGAGAATACCATATAGATATGAAGACAGTGGAGGAATAACGAATACTACTTACTGAATGCAATAAGGAATTTGCCGTAGCCCTTCCTTTGGAATGGTGGGAGTGTGAGAATACATGCCACATTATTGCCATCTGGGGACTCTTTCTCCTTTAAAACAAAAGATTAGAATAAATATGTGAATTCAATTTGAAAAGACAAATGTGGCTGTCCAGCCCGTATGAGCCGTAAATGCCAGAAACTTCATTTTGCGCTACAGGTGAAAATACATGTCAAGGTCGTAACTTGCCGAAATTGATTTTTTTTTGGACAAATTCACAATCCTTGTGCTTAATGCAAAATACCAGCAAAGATTCATTTCAAGAAAATGATAGGAAATATGAAATAAATCTGCATATTTTTAAGAAAATCAATTGAAAACATAGAAGAGCTTACTTATCTTTAAACACGTTTATCTCAGTTATACTATTAACTCCTTGACAAACTTTGACAGACCATAACATGACTTCTGGAAATCGTGTAAAGTTTATTAAGGTGTCATTATAATCCTTACAGCATGGTCTTCGCAAATATTTAAAAAATGAAAGTGACAAGTGGTGGCATTACGGCTGGTTTGGGATGGACAGTCTCAAATAGACTAAATCAATTACAGTATTCACATAGACCTGTTTATCCATTATTAGTGTCTACTACTCTCCTGATATGTACGATCCGAGATATTTACTCCACTTCAGCCATTTTATGATCAAACATAAAAAAGTTACTTTTTCTTTCAGATTTAATTGAGATTTTATCATATATCTCCAGACAGAAATACTGATATTTTTCACATAATTCCAAACATTGAATAGGCACAAAATGTTAGGTAGGAAAAAATCAATTAAAAACATAACTTTTTTCATTAAAATTCATTTCTAAGAACTCAAAACCTCTTAGTGTGACCAATGGTGACCAAAATAAGATGCTAAGTCGAAGTCTTTTCATCTCTCTTATTCAGGGACTGCTATATTCTCTGTGATTTAAGTTTCCCTGAACATAAATAACTTGAGCACAATGCGTGCAGCCATAAGGGTTTCAGGAACACTTATTTTATAAACCGACCACATACTGTAAATCTGTACATAAACAAGTTGGCATTCGTGCAAACTAGCGTTGCAAAAAGCGTCAGCTACAAAAACCCTACAAACAGAAAACTTATAACTCGAAAAAAGACTATATGCTTACCTTTGAGAAATAGCCCACCATATGAGCACCATTTCTGTCCACTTCTGTCAGAACATAAAACAAGAATGGTTCCACATCATAATACAGCGTCTTGTGATCCAGGAACAACTTGGCCAATAAACACAGGTTTTGACAATAGATCTGTAACAAAAAATATAATTTAATGAAATGGAATCAAAGGCAACTGGGTCACTAAACATGACTTTTAACAATAGATCTGAAAGAAAAGGTGATTTAGGAATCAGGAATCAACCATCACCAAATAGAAATGCAAAAGCCAATTCTGTTAAATTCTCAATCCAAATGCACCACATACATGTGCAGGAGGGAATTTGAGCAGTGCTGATAGGAACTGTAAACTGGGGTTACTTTAACCCGTAAGGGGTAACTTTGGCCCATCCAAAAATAAAAAGATTTGTCGTCAAATTTTGAAAAAAGGTTTCAAGTTGACAATATCTATTTTGGGATAATGAGATCAACCAATTGCTCTGTAATATAATCCTGTATTTATTTAGGATTGAAAAAAAACACCCTGCCCTACAGGTATTTTTTTATATTTTAGCGTCAAGAACGCACCAATAAAATATTGCAAAAATTGCGCTTGTCTCGCCAAGAAGATGCGTATTTGATGGAAGTGTTATGGGTCAGTTGTGTAGTCAATTTATCTGTGATAAGTTATTAGTACATTGTAGGTTATTTTTTATTTGCTGTTCTTTTTCAGACACAGGACAGAAATTTAGAGAAAAAGACAGAAAAACACCTGTAAAAAGCACAAACAATTGTACTTCTATTAGCAAATCTGTAGTTAAAACTTAAATATCGTTATTATTCAATATTATTTCAAGAAAAAGTCATAGGAAGTGCCAAACATACCAATCATTGTGTTTATCATGCATTTTGCTGGTACCACAACCACCCATATATGCAAGTTTGCATATTGTGATAGAATTGTGGTAGACGTTCGGTAGAAATGTGCAATAATTTTTAAAAATAGCCACACAAATCCATGTTATTGTTTGTGGCAGTAATTCGTGAACGCGTACTCAAAGTCGTGAGCGTAGACACAGGCCGTTTTCACCTTGAAAATGTACGCTCGCGTGGGAGAGACCTGCGTAACGACGTGTTCACGAATTAAATCCACAAACAATAGGAGTTACTTTGCAATATCCTATCATTACACTGGGTTTAAAAACTTGATATTTAAAATGTGTAGGCCAAAGTAACTCCATCATGGGGTTACTTTGCCCACCCAACATTTCAAAGAAAAGAGGACTTTCACATTCATTTTTTTCAAAAGAAAAAAAATTATGTGAAAGCCCAAGTTTGAGTGCTATGATAATATATGACAAACTCGAGACAAATTAAAGTACCTTCCATTATTACATTGAAAAAAAAATCAAAAGAAAAAAGTAACCCCAGTTTACGGAACCACTAATAATCAAAATGGAGCATCACTTGCATCTCTGCAAACCGAGTGGAATTAAGCTGAACTTTTGATGCATTTTCATGCTGTCTACTGCCCCAATCTGCTTCAGTGTTGGAGGAATCGTTTCGGGTGAACATAATCTGAATTGCACTGAATATATAAATTCATGTGTACATCATGCAGTATTCTTACAAGCATTGACTATTAGGCCTAAAAAAATTTGTTTGATTGGCGTAACCCGACCTACCCTAATTTTACCACCGACCCTAGATATTTTTATTTTTTTGAGCATGGTAAAAAACCTCAAAATCTCAAATTTGATGGGAATCGATTCATGGGAGCCCAAGATATGGTTTGCAGGACATTCAAAATGACAAAAAAAAGATGTTACAGAAAAAGTGAAGATGTTTTTTGTATATGTGTCATATATTTTGTGTTCTTTTATGTGAAACATAGACTTAGAAAATAAAATAAAAATTATTAAAAAAAAAAATCCGACCTACCTACCTTATTTTTTTTCTATGTTACGCCAATCAAACAATTATTTTTTTTGGCCTTAGCACCTTAAGCTTACAAACAGAAACATTCAACTGGCATAAATAGCTCACTCACCTTGTGATCTCTGCCATCTACTTCATATACTGATATTGTGCCTTTCCTGTAGATCTCTGTACCCGGCGGCTGTCTGTATGTGCATTCACCCTGCAATAATATACAACATACACATTCCAATATCACAGTTCATTTTCCAACTTATGAGTTTACAGTTCAGAGATGTGAAAATTACAAAACAAAACCCCACACATTTAAGGTCATATGCAAAATTGTAAACAGTTTTGGAAATTTTTCATTAATACAAAGTTGCACCCAATGGCAAAAATGGTTTAGTTGTAAAGTCTATCTTATAAATAAGCTCCTTGAAAATCGCGTCCAGAATATTAAAACAATTGTGCTTCTATGCAGTCCGTGCGTAAGCGTAATTCAGAATTTGACACAGCTGACGCATGACACTGTAAAGTAAAAAGCACTCGTTTTGGAACTGGCACTCGTTTTTTTTCTCCAAAAACACTTGTTTCAGTACTCGTTTTCCAAAACAAGTGCTAAAACTGTGTGAATTGCAGTGTGTCGCGTACGGCGCAGAGTACTACTTGACAACACGTGTTAATGAGTAAAAAGCCAGCGAAACGGGGAGCTTATTTCGAAGATTGACTGTAGTTATTACATGCATTACGGTGCATGCATGCATTGATTGATTGAATGAATGAAAGGCAGAGCCCAATGTTTGCATCTTGTAGTAGTTAAATATGGAAACAATGGCCATTTTATCACAGGGGCAGAATTTCATTGAGAGCTACTACGAGAGTCTATTTGGATTATCCTGAGTGGAATTTGCACACATCTTTGGAGTCTTCACCATTGAAATGTCTGTGGTGATACCCTAACATCCAAATCTCCTCCAAAAAGTCAAGCTCTACAGCACAAACCTTTGTCACTGTCCTTTAGGCCGATAAAAAGTGTACCCAGATTAACCCACTGGTGGAAAATGTCAGATCCTGTCAACTCAAGTTCCTAAGCAATGTGTTTTGATCAACCATGCAAAAGAGTATGCACTGTTCATCCCACAACATGGGACAAGGACGCCAAGAAGGCACAGAATCCTGATCCGTACGATTAGCTTCAAATGGGGAATGTGGATGGCATGGTTAATGCAGATTAGTTGTCAGAATAAGTGCATTACTGTTTTTGCTGGAGAAAGCTTGTAGTTGACTGCTCCACACAGTGACAAAATGCTGGACTCTTGTAGATTTATAGACGGAACTCTCTATGAAAGATTGAATTGAAAACTCATTTCAAAATTACCCTATTGTCATAGTCTAAGCCCATAGCAAACGACAGAAGGAACTAGCATTGTTTATAATCACTACCTACAATTGTGTTACTAATATACTCACCAAATGCCTCCTAAATGTTTTCTCAAATTTCATATATTTGAGACAGTATTCACATATCCACAGCTTGGGTTGCTTGCCGTACTCTTCTGGGAACGGTGAAAAATACCACGAGTCGATCTCAAAACGACCAATCTGAACCCTGTCCACATAGCGCACTTTGGTGATCTGGAATGCCGTATAACGAAAATGATTTTGGTTATTATCATACAAATCTGGATGGGCTTTTTAAGAGCATATTTGTTAAGTAGGTTTATGTGATATTACTAGTATGTGTTGATCAAGGAATTCAAAAAGGCGAATCGGTACTCATCGCCAGTTTGTTTTCTTGCCATGTAAATCCTATGAGACGGCAGTAATCTTGGATTGTCGCTCATGGAGGGCGGGTTATTGTACCTCCGGCATTTTACGGCTCCGCGTGCCACACTTCGAGAGTCTTCTCAATGGATTAATGGGAAAATTGGTTTACTTTGATCTGAGCAAGTTGCAATACAAGCTACGTACTTGAAACACAGACACGGTTTGCGCATGAAACAAAATGCACAAACTTTATATGTGGCAAATTGAAAGATTTATGCTATCTGCCTGGATATTGAGCCAAATATATCCGGAGGTACAATAACTCTGCTCCATGGTGGCGTATCAGATTCCCCAATAAAAATTCCTTGGTTTTGATATAGATGAATTTGCTTGTTACGTGAGTTACGTTTACTTGATCCAAGAAAAATACACTATACTATAGCCTACAATTTCCATTTGACCCAACTTGACCTAAATAATAGAACAGCTTTTAGGTTACATGGAGAATCATATCCTAGATATTATTATTATTATTATTTAATGGCTCTTATAAAGCGCATTTCCAAAAAAGATCAATGCGCTGTACATGATAAAAACATTAAAATACATCATTATATAAACATTATAAAATCAGCAATACATGAAATTACAAATACATCAGAAATTTTATACAATATTTAAAAAATGAGTTGGTGCACAGCACCAGCTACAGATATTATACACAATTAAACTATGCAACATTACAAAATTGATACAATATAACCATGAAATAGCAAGGGGTAAAAACACATGTAATAAAATAAGTACCAAAAACACAGGACCAAAAGCAACTCAAATGAAATATACTGGGAAATCAATAAGTGGGAAACAAATGTGTTTTCAACAATTTTTTTAAAATTTTGACCGTTGGTGCATCACGAATAGATAAGGGAGAGCATTCCAAAGCTTAAGACCTAAAATGGAAAACCTATGATCACCATACAATTTCTTTGTTGGGGGGACATTTAAACGTGTATTATCAGCAGAGGACCCTAGTCCAGCACGACCAGGGGTATAAAGGGACACAAGATCTTGCATATAATTAGGGGCAGTACCATTAACACAATTGTACACATGCACCAAGATCTTGAAATCAATTCTCTGCTGAACCGGTAACCAATGCAACTCACGAATTAAAGGAGAAGCACTTGAACGCTTATCAGCCATGAAAACAAAACGGGTGACGCGATTCTGAAGTCTCTGGAGCCGCAGAACATCGGACTTGGACAGGCCACCGAGCAGAGAGTTACCATAGTCCAGCCGGGAAAGGATTAGAGATCTTGCTGCATGTGCACATGCAGCACTGTCAATGAAACGTCTTATTTTGTATAAATTACGCAAATGAAAATTAACAGTGCGACATAATAAACTTACATGTTGTTTCATGCTCATATTGCTATCAAACATAATACCCAAGTTCTTGATAGATGAAAATGAAGGAGCAATGACAGATCCACCAATTTTCAGATCCAGATCTAAGTTGGACAATAAGTTAGACTGCCTAGGCGATGCAAACACGAAAAGCTCAGTTTTAGAATCGTTAAGCTTCAATTTATTAGCACGCATCCATGATCGAATATTGTCGATGCATTTTGTGAGCCTAAGTTTAGCAGCAGCAACATCACTGGGTGACTTTGGATCAAACCCAACATAAAGTTGTGTGTCGTCAGTATAGATATGAAAAGCGACTTGAAAATGCCTAATTATCGCAGCAACTGGCTGGGCATACATAGTGAAAATTGGTGGACCAGCCACTGATCCCTGGGGAACACCATATTTCAAAGGAAGACTCTCAGAAATTTCACCAAGAACAGAAACCTTACTGAAACGACTGGAATGATAACTTTTTATCCACTGAAGAGCTGTACCTGAAATACCAAACTCATTCTGCATCCGATTAACTAAAATATTGTGATCAATGGTATCGAATGCAGATATTGGGAATTATTATGCGTTCAGAGTTCAGTATTTCAACTCTCAAAACCTACAAGCGTCGTGCACATAGGAATCTCGACAAATGAAATCACTGAAACCCAGCGTACCACTAACTTGCCATTTGTCCTCAAGGCTAAGCTTATGTCACAAAAATAAGCAGATCAGGCGACAAAAAAATAAACACTGTTTTACGGGCACGCCGACCCTAAATTTGCATTTTGGAATTTTTTTTTAGTTTTGCCAAAAT
>JXSR01S009524.1:9082-31985 GCA_000969725.1 Ophiothrix spiculata
CCCTATGATGTAAATTGCCTAATTTATTGATAAATATTTGTAAGTCTAATTGGAGCCAACATGTGGCATATTTTCCAAAAAGGGTTTATTGAACTGCATAATGCTGTAAAATGGGCTGTAAAGAATTGCATAAGGCAAGAGGTCAAAAGTGGATATCACTGATATAAATACCCTACCCGCAACTTTTAATTTACTGCCTTTGATACCTTTATGTTGCTTCTGTTTCTATACCTACTTTTTGATGGGTCTCGACAGGTCTCGACCATAATTTCCGAGACCCTGGGGGTCCGAGACCGAGATCTCAGCATCCGCGACCGAGACCGAGATCTGAAAAATATGGTCTCGAGACCGAGACCTTGTCTCGAGACCTCCAGCACTGCTTGGTATGGGGGTCAAATTATCCAGACCTAGACAGGATATGTTGTGGTCAAAGTCAGTCAGTCTTATTGGGCTCTCTTAGGTCAGTTTGCTAATTTCATATAAAGCACAAAAGGTTGGCATGGGAACAAAATAAACACATTTTGAAAATTTGGAGAGTATTCAATATACTGTACATGTACTTAACTATTCCCAAAGTTAATTTATTAGAAACAAAAATATATATAAAAGAAACCAAATATGATACCTTAGTTGGATTTGATGTGCTGTACAAACAAGTTACTGTAATGGCTGATCAAATTAAATATGTAAATTGTATGATTTTGTCAGCATTGTTCCAAATCGTCAGTAATCTCAAAAGCTTTTTACTCGTTTTTAATTGCAGGTTTGGGGTTCAACATTAAAGGAGGCAGGGACCAACCTCATGTACCACGTGACCCAGGTATCTTTGTAACCAAAATTAGGGATGATGGCGCTGCAGCAATTGATGGCAGGCTGAAGAAAGGAGATAAAATTCTTGAGGTAACTAGTCCATAAATAATGAAGTAAAGATATTCAACCCACATTGTGACAGCAGAATGGACAGATCCACATCCATATATTATTGGGGTATCTACAGGGGAGCACAGGTCCAGAACAATGTGCATCTCCATAAGCCACTTATAATCTAGATTGTGGCTACACTGGCTTCAGATCGGGATCTGATGATTGTAAAGCTAATTCCATCAAAGCTTTCAATGGAGATCTTGACTTCAGATTTGGATCTCAGAGATGCGCATTAATATGCACCTTGTGTAGAAAGCTTATTATAGACCTGTTCAGAGTACACTGCACTTGAAATGCCTTAATCTGCAACAATTATATAAAATTTACGGCATTGCACTGAGTTGCAGCTTTAACTATGAAGCTTGATGTCCAAGTGCATGGTGTGGTTTTAACTGCAAATTTATGTGTTTGTGTGTGATGTGTGTTTAAATTGCATTATTTGGGTCATAAAAAGAATTTTAGCACCGTCTAACCATTTTCTATTTTTTTCAAAAGAAGCTATGGTTTATTTATAAATTAATGTGGCTCCCATTCACAATGGATAATTCAAAGTTTACAAACCATATTGATTTTAATAAATTCCACAGGGTGGTGAATATTTTCAAAAAAGTGTGTGTGGGGGTACTTGTTACAGGCAAAATTTACAACATCAAAAGTACACACATTTGTTATGCAAGCTTTAAAAAATCCAGATAATTTACTGTTACACTGTCACAACCTGGTTATGATAATTGTTGATTGCTTTATTTCCGTGATATCGGTCGACCTCATTTATTAACAAATACCAGTTTGCTGTTACTCACGAATATGACAAGCTATAAGAAAAGCCTCTGAAATTGAATGATTTATAACATTTTGCTTGGAATTTTTTAGGGTGAATTTATATAAAAAAAAAGGGAGAGTTTGCTAAAGAAAACACAATATTTTAGTATTTTTTCACTTTACTTCTGCTAATATGAACAGTAAGAATGGAAAACTGCTTTTGAACAATGAAACTGAAAGTAAAATGAAAGTGAAAGTGGCATTTAGAACTCTGGGTAATTGAAGTTACAGGTAACACATTTCATATTTTTTTTGCTTGAGTAAAGGACCGTCATTTGCATTGTTTTTGAAGTTTAGCATCTTTAGCTTGAGCCAAGTTAATCCATATGCTGTAGACAAAAAAATATGTCTGAATGATCAGATGTTATGAGAAAATGTTATCATTCTTATAAATGGTATCAAAATCTCCAATTCAATTGAGGAATACTAAAGCTCAAATACATTAAACTGATCATGTTTAAATATGTTGCTGTCAATAAACAAGTGGTTGTTTGATTAGTAAAACATGCCATTACTATCAGCTAGAGCTTATTATGCAATGAAGTCAATAAGTCATGTCACTAGCTGTTATGTAAATGAAGTCATGAAAATGTTAAATTCTTTTTGAAAATAACATTGCATGAGAAAAACAACCGAAAACTGACATATTTTGCACTGCGAGTCTATGTAGGCTTTTGTGGTACAGAAACCCATGTTTAATACGTGTACTGGAGAGAATGACCTAAGATATTTGTGTTTGTATGACATGGATATTTTAAAATTAATCCTAAATGTACTAAGCAGCAGATGTATTAAGGAGGTAGGCGTTGGCGCTGAGGCCTCCTGATTGTAAAATGCACAATTATGTATCAAAACTTTTGAACAAATCTGTTCATTGTCAATATCAGACATGATACATGCAAGAGTTGTAGACATCACATAAATATCCAATAAATTAAATAAAAAATACAGAAAACAAATATTGTATGCAAGCTTTTTCTTAAGCCGACATGGACTACACATGTAGACGCCAGAAATCTGAAAAAAGTGGCTCTTGGACCTTGAAATTTCAAGAGAATCAGTATTTTGTAAAATTTTAATTCCGATTTTGATTTGGGAAATCAAGAATTTATCAGTACAATAAGAACTTGTTTGATTTTCTTCGGATAAATATGTATTGTTTTGTAAAAATGTCTATATTTCCAATCATTTTCTTCACAAATTTGGATTCACACTAGGGAAAATAATTTTATATTGCAAGGCAATTTCGTTGCCTGGGTCTCAATTTTTCTGTCCCACCGGGCGCAAAAAGTTGGGAACAATAGGGTAAAAATCGCCCGGCGCCTGCTTAGAAAAAGGTTGATTGTATGAATTCTTCAATTAAAGAATGGCTAGTAGCTGAACTCCTAAGTACTAATATATATGTGAAAGACATCTATTTTGGTGCTATCCCCAATGAGCAACTGTGCTAATTTTATTGAATTACCAAGTGAATCATTCTCAATTTGCGCTATAAATAAAATGTACATGCTGATGGTGCATGTGACAGATTGTGAGAAGAAATTGAATTGTACTTGTACCATGTACATATGTCGGGTCGTCCTGGATACCCCCAAACACATGTCCTTGTGACTTTAGTCAGTGAATGTGTGGCTGGCAAATCTGTTAGCACTTTGTCATATTACAGATCATATTTGATACAAGATGGAAACAGCAATATTGATCTGGTAAAATGTGCAGTAAAAATAAAAAAAAATGCAGGATGGTACCTGAGTTTGCATATGAGGCTCTTTCTATTAAAAAATCGTTGATCCGCCCCTGGGCACCGGACCTATACAAAACAGACCGCTCCCTGTACCATAAAGTTTAATATGTAGGAAATTATACTCTTATAAGTCGAGTGAAGTAAAATAAAAAGAAAAATTAAGTCTTGACTTGCACAGCAAGAAAGGGTAATGGGAAGTGGGAAGCATTTACAGTCTCACTGATACACCGCACTGACGTGTCTTGTGCTTGGAAATTATTATGGAGATTTTAAACCAAAACCCTGTTTAATTGTTACCATGGCAACTGATACACCCAATTATTGGACTGTTAAGTATCAAAAGGTCCAGCTGTAACATGTTCTGTCAAAATCTGCAAGCAATTTGCAATTGTAAATTTGATTCATATTTCTTGCAAATAAGCTTTTTGACTATAATACTTCGGCTAAACCTGTAACTATTCACATGTTCCCATGAAATTTAATAGATTATTTCCTCTGAATATTACTAGAGTCTGTACCCTGCCTAGGTACTAGGAAAAAGAAAGGCTCAATTATACAGGTTTACAGTTTAAAATATTTAATAAAAGTTATTTTGTAATGGATATTTTAATACGTAATCTGTTATTATGAAAATAAGTCATGACATACACAGTTTTGAGTATTAACATATTATCCATTATAAAATGAGTATGTATTTTTTTTTCTTGAATTTGAGAAAATGATTGATAGTTAAAACTTCCTCAATAAGAAATTTGCTTATTTGAGTTGTAGCATATGAATTTATTTGATTATTGAAACAAGAAACCTGTGAATAGACCATTGTAACACCATTCAATTTGTGTCCAAGTGTTGGCAGAGAACAAACTATTGGTTCTGTGAACTGATTGTGCAAACCATTGTTCCTTTTTCTCCCCACAGATTAATAACACAGATGTTAGGAGTGTATTACATCAAGATGCAGTAAATATGTTTATAGAAGCAGGAGAAACAGTCACATTAGTTGTACAACATGGTGCAGAGGCAGTACTCCGGGTAAGACACATATCTGAAGATCCACTGCTACATGGTCTGAAAGCTCATAAGCTGAAACTCAAAGTTCAAATGCAATGACTAACTGAATAAAGGTCAGAAATTACAGAATCTGAAGATCAGCTTTGAACTTCTTAAAAATGCCATAATACAGACACGAAGCATTTCAGCTTTTCAGCTGATTTCAGCTCTTTTTATTACACTTTTCAGCTCCTTTTCTTGATAAATCAGCAGAATTTAAGCACTTTGGTGCAGAATTTGATGGTTTTCAGCTCTTTTTTTTTTGAAGATTCAGTTTCAGGTCTGATATTTAAGATTTTTGTTTTTGAAAAAGGATTATAAAGATTTTTTGTTTTTGTTTTTTCCTATGCCTTGATAATGTGCTCCATTCAAAATACATGAATGAAGTCCTTCAAAATACATGAATGTAGTCCTTCAAAATATATGAATGTAGTACATTGACTCAAGACCATCAACTTCTTAAAAGTGATAGTCCTAAGAAATAATGTTAAAGAGAAATTTGTTTTCAAAAAAATTGAGTGTGTTTTTTTTCTGTACCATCAAATTGCGCTGCTCTTAAAATCAAATCAACACATGACCTCAAGACCTTAAGTGTAGAAAGTGACAGTTACAAAGGTTTGCCCAAAATGAAATAAAAATACTTGCAAACAGAAGTTTGCAACATGTGCCTGTTAGTGTCTTTGATAGTAAACCACAATATTCCTTCCTCTGCAGCAGTTCACTGACATCACTTCCATCTTGGGGTTATACAAAGTGCAGACCCAAGATATTATTGGGGAAGGAAGTTCACATTCTCAATCATGAAATGAAAATGTTAAGATCAATTTATTCCACATTCTTATTACCTACATTTCATTCAGTCATGAAAGATTGTAAGAGCAGAGACTAGGTTTTAAGGCGCTACAGAGTTTTGCTCCCCTTAATCACTCCCCTTAATTATTCTGGGAGAGTTTTCTAAAGCTCTCCTAAAATCTGATCTGTCTGTAGTCAGTTCCTTTATATTCCTCTTCATTTACTCCCCTTGAAAACCTCCAGGAGAGCTTTTTATTACTCTTCTGTTCATTTTAAAACTGAGTCCCTGTAAGAGTTGTGTCATGAGATGCTTGTTCATGATATTTACAGGTTTTGTTAGATTTCTCAAAGTTCACATTTTCAGATTCTACATGGTCAAAATGAACACAATTTTCATGGAAGAAACTGTCATTTGATATTCAAGGGATTATTTTTGACAAAAAGTTACTGTGTATGACTTAAACGGATTTTTTTTCATAAATTTGTTTATTTTTCTCAATATATTTTGCAGAGACTTTTAAAATGATAGGGAAAGCTAGTCACAATGCAACTTTGAAAAGAACTGTAGGTTAAGTGTTTACCACAAAATCTGTGATTATTTTAGTCCATTAATGATACCAATTTAATATTTACCAATTAATGGTAATTCTCAAGAGCTTATTTACACTGAAATAGAATCACTGGTACCAAATATTCCAAAACCATCCCAAGTACTCATCATTCTTATTCGTTTCTTGTTTCTTTTCCCCAGGAACGATATAACGCCGCCCAAGCTAGTAGAAAAGACAATGCTCCGCCCACATCAAAGAGGAAGTGGTGGGTCCTAGTAGGCGCTGGAATAGCCGTAGCTGGTGTAGTAGCATTTACCTACATGAAATACAAGCGGCATTAACTTCAAGGCTGACATCACTACATATCTCATCTCATCAACAATATATGTCCAGGTGGCAGTGTCGGACAGACGGACAGAACTTATTTGTTTTACCGCATGTGTTTGGTGGTGTTGCCACAAAGATGTTGCCCCTAGCATTGTATTCACTGAACAAATGTGGTTTGGTACTGATTTTGTGTTGTAACTCATTTTGAAATTTGTGCTTGAAGAATCAGCCTTGAAAACAACATTGGGTGCTGTTGTTTTGAATGTGATGTAATGATCAACAATATTTTGCAACAAAATTGATTGATTGAGAAGGTTAACCTATAAGCTTGCATGTAGATACATGTGTGATCAAAAGAATGTGAATGAGGAAAAAATCAAAACATTTTTTTATTTTCCTGAAGGAGATTAAGGCGATAAGTCGATTGATACCAAAGGAATGGCCGCATCAGCATTTGTAAAGGTTATAACTGTCAAATATGTCATGATGAAAGGATCAAATTTAACTAGAAAATATTATCAAACCTTACTTTCACCAAGGTTAACGTTTGTTACAAAGCAACATTAGCCATACCGGTACCCTTAAATTACTTGGCATAGGTAGAGGTATTCATTAAACGAGGGACTTGTGCAGTTTTTCAAAGCATTCCAATATTTTTTTTTTAATTTTTATAATGCATTTGGAAAGACTTTTTGTTTTTTGTTAAATTCAAGATGGTTAATTGATCAAATTGATCATATTATCAAACTTATATACTACTCACAACAGGGAATAAAAGTATAGTTGCTTTGATGTAATGATGGTATAAATGATAGTGGTCTTGAGATATGTGGTGGAATGGAATATGTGACCGTTCATCCCTAACCAGCTTTTATACTTCAGCTCATATTCCTCAAATGAAATTTTGCAGGTGTTCGGAAGTATAAAAATTGTGAATCTGCAAGAAATTAATTTGCAGAATTAAACCTTTTACTTAAGTGCAAACTAGTTAGCTGCAATTATGGCTTGTTCGAGATAACGAACACATATATCATGTGGATGAGATATGGGTCTAATTTTGAGACTCGTTTTTTATAGCCAATCTCATATGCACTGTAATTAACTGTGTTTGAGTGGTTTCAGTCTGTTCAACAATTTATATATTAGCTGGAAAGGTGCGATATGCCACATGGAAAGAGATCTTTCATTTGTAGGCAAATTGCAGGCTGAAATCACTCTAAGGCCCGATTTATAACGTCATAGATTAGGAACTGTTACCATTTTGATGACTTCACTTGTTTAACGCTAACCCACTTCATTCAGCCAAGCAAAATCCATCAAACAAAAATATTCACCCATGCCCGAATACGTCATAAATGGGGGACACATATGATCACGAAAGTACTGCTATTGAGGCAGGCCATATTCAGTGGCTTGCCATAGCTGGACATTTGATTTGGATGCGAGAGGTTGGGGTTCACATCCCCGGGGAAACAGGAATTTTTTGTAAGACATATTCGGACTTACAGTTTTTAGGCATTTGGGAGTTAGGGTTATTTGAAACAGAAGGTTCCATTGCTTCAATTGTAAGCTGTGTACTGAGAGACAAAGTGGGTTGGGAGTCGTGAATTTTTTATAAATGTAATTACCTCTGATTATGTTGATCTCCATCTATACAAATTTCTGTTGTGTAATTTTATGTTAATGATTGTATTATGTAGTACTTTTGTTAAAAGTCAATGACAAAATGGGTGGATGTGTATATTCTAAACTTGGTTACATGTCATCCTTTTCTACATACGCAGAAGCTCTCTATGTGAATAGCTCTAAAGAGTTCTCTTTTTCAATGTATTTTCAATGGATCTGTATTTACTCTGATCAAAAGATCAATTTCTACCATAACAAGCCATGTATTGATGGTTGATATGATCACATTTGCTGAAAGTACATGCATCTGATCATACAAAATGAACAGACTGACTGAATTTGTTTAACTTCCAAGTGTAGTTATTATGTTATGTGAACAGAAGAGCCTGACATTCTCATCATTGCTCCAGCTTCAGTTATCTCGTGAATATCAGTATCTCAGTATAGGTATTGGTGCGTTCAGAGTCCAGCGATTTCACCACTGCAACATTGCTCGACGTCTAGCGATACGCAGTCTTCAAAAGTTAAAGCACACTATGTGTAGCACGTGTAAAGACTGCATATCGGCAGATGTCGTGCGATGGAATCACATGAAATCGTCGGACTCTGAATGCACCATATTGCAAACACAAAGACATCAAGCAACTTGGTTCAAAAACATGTAACGTCTATCTTCTAAATAAGCTGCCTGAAAATCGCAAACACAAAGACATCAGACAACTTGGTTCAAATACATGTAAAGTCTATCTTCTAAATAAGCTCCGTGAAAATCGCGCCCAGGATATTCAAACATTCAAGATTCTACGCAGTCTGTGCATATGCGTAATTCATAACGATCATTATGACTGGTCAATTTTCCCCAGTGACAAGAACTTGGCGTAATGATCGCAGTAAACATTGTTTACTAAACAACCAGTCACATCCAACTGCGTGAATTGCAGTGGGTCGTGAATGGTGCAGAGTACTACTTGACAACACGTTAATGATTAAAAACCCTGCGAAACGTGGAGCTTATTTCGAAGATTGACTTTAATTTGTTTCTTATTAAAAGTGACATTTGTAGCACATTTTGGTAAAATATCAAGAGACACACTCTGATTATTATTCTGTTAAAAAGCACTTTCTCATTTTGAGAACTTCTTAAATGGGTCAAGTTTTCAAATTTAAAAGGTTTCGTCTATCGAATTAGAAAACTAGGTGTTTCTCCGTTTAAGAAGTTAACTTCACAATTTTCTGTATCCATGTCCAAACTGTTTTCAATCATTTATAAGAGCATGTCTTTATTTCTACTTTGTAAAGTGTTGAAATAGTTGCTTTTAAGGAAGTTGAGTGTTTTGAAGGGATTATCATTAAACTAGTGATAAGTAATGGCATGAACTAAATCAACTCTCACTTGTTAGTCATGTGTTGGTAGACACAGCCTGTGACTCCGTATTTTGAATATTTGTTTTATGTTGTAGGAATCCAGTATTGGACAGGGTTATACTTTGATCAACACTAAATAGGCGGGAATGATGAGGCTTTTCTTCATCCGTCAGTAAATATAATCCCACTTACACATGCGCCGTAGACACTGATATGCGCGAGTCACACATGTACAATGCGTTGCGTCTCCTGCAGTTTTGTTGTGTTTAGATACGCTCACGCTCGTCTGTATCAATTCACGATGTGAAGAGGCCCGCCTATTTGGTGTTGATCAAAGTATAAGTGTAGTCCAGCTCTAGTTGTAGTATCTTCACCTGTTTAAAGGAGCATGGTCCGATTGCCTCAACTCTTTAAAACTTTTTAAGATTTTGATACCAAAATGCTGCTCATATTTTTCTCATAACACAAGTGAAATTTCACCGCCGAATTACATTTCGTTTTGGAGATATACATAAAACTGTGTCTAATTATGGTTACCATAATTAATTTTACACAGTAACGTATAGGCGGTTCTGAAATACAAAATTGTCCATAAAATCAAAACGGTTAGACCGAAATTTTGAGCTGAGATTTGAAACGAGTATCGTTTGAGTGGTCATCTTTCATATTACATTAAAAGATTAATCTTGAAAAATTGGATCAAGCTACTTTAAGTGTGGGTCATATATCTCGGAAGCACAAAAATGTTGATGTGTAGAAAGTTATTTTCAACTCAATTCTTGTTATTTCATAGATGTACCTGTTATTTTACCTGGACCAAGATCCTTTTACTGCTTTATTAAATCGGACCATTTTATTTTTTGTAAAATCCACACATAAATGGATTGATGGACTAAGTAATATCTATAAATCTACAATGATAGCTCAATGCAAATGAAATGTTCTCAGAATGGCCTAAATAACACTTATTGTAGGTCACAAGTTGTTTAGAGATGTACTAGCTTACCAAAAACATTAAGGGATCAGAAATGTTTATCTCGACAATAAATTGTTTGTGTGTGTATGTCATCACTATTTATGTATGTTATTTGAGATTGAAGTTAGTGAAGTCGGGCGCAAAGCCACCCAAATTATTTACAAGCATTGCATATTTTGCTTTTGTTCAAAGCAGTTTAACTACAACCCGCTACCCCAAACTCTATTTTCTGCTAAGTTACATACTGTGATTGCACCCAACTACAGTATATTGAACAAAATTTAAGTGTTATGTTGTGCTTTAAATGATAACATAATATATGAAATGTATTTACAGATGATATGATCTGTGTGTAAAAATTGTTGATGAAAAATAACTGGGTATTTGAACTGCCCAAGTTTATGATTGGTTTTAATGAAAATAAAAATATATTGTGGATCATGGCAACAATGCTGCAACTGTGTTTCTGTATTTCATTCAAATTTATAGGGGCAAAACCAGACTGCATAATTCTATTCCCAATGTCATCATCAAGCATGGGTATGTTCAGGTCCCCTCCGTCTTTTGTCAACATCAATTTTGGCGCAGAGATTGATTGTATGGAAAATATATTGGATATTGGGCAAAAGCATTAATGCCCTAATGTGGTCCTCATACTGTGAAAAATGGCTTATATCTCCCTCATATTAATGCATCCTACTTTGTATATGACAAAATGTGACCTTTCACCACAAACGCATTATTGGAAATGTACATTGAATGAAAACATCAAAGCAAAATTCCTCAGACTTTTCATGCTTTGCAGAATCGTACCTCCACCTCTTGGGATGTCAACCTGAACCAAGTATAAAGCTATTTATTGGGGGACGGGTTGGCACAGTGTTTCTTCTCTTGCCTTTCACCACTGCGGCCCAGGTTCAATTCCCGGTCGGACCTAGGTTGTACGTGAATTTGGTTGTCATTCCATGCTCGTCCTCGCAGGTTTTCTCCGAGCACTTTGGTTTCCTCTTGCATCTAAAATCCTTTCAAATTGTCTGTATATCACACCTTGGAGGTGTCCCTTGAATTTAATGCATATGCACTATTGGGATTAGCCTGGCTTTCAGCAAAATGTTATAAATAAATAAGAGTATTTTATTGAATGAGAAAGGGAAATCAATGTGTTCAGAGCTCACTTGTATGGGTGCTTGGACCTAGGTTCAAGGTCATATGTTCATAGTGGGAACGTGACCTAAGACTTTGAGTAGGAGCAAAGTAGTTTCGCCCACATTTCACACATTTGTGTCATCGGGCAACTAAGTCATATCCTATAGTAGTCACACTCATTGACCCATGACTGAGAGTCCTCTAGTCACTAATTAACAGTGACAAATGTAAAATCCTAGCTAATCCCATAGCATATGCTGTGAAAGTCCCATGTCATAATGTATGTTAATTCTTGTAATTGACACTGAGTTTACCATTTCTGTTACTGAAAAAATCGGCAAAAAGCAACGTGAGTAGGTACGAGTAGGTATTATCAGGCTATTGCATGGCATCATTAGTGAAACCATGATCACTGGGGCAATTCATGATTTACTTTTCATCCTCAAGGTCACCTCTATTAAAATTGAGTTTTTTAGCTAGAAAGAATACTTGACTGGTATGTTACAAACTCCAAACTGTTCTTTCAAATGTGCTTGCATTTTTGAAAAAAGTGTGACATTTTCTAATTACTGTTGGGTCCCCTACAGTAATTATCATACAGTAACCTATGGGGATTTTTAACAGTGTAGAAAAGCTTGTAACTTGAAAATGAATGGTTGGAATCAAGTGAAATTTTCAGCATTTATCTTATACTCTTCTTTTTATTTAGCTAGAAAAGAGTTCAGGTTTTTGTTACATCAGAATCATAAAATTGCACCGTTGACATCAATCATGCCAGCATGATTTGCAGGAGAGTGTCACCAGGATGTGACCTCTGCCATTAATTGAAAAAAAAATTGATTTGATGTTAATACAACAAATGATACATCCACTCATTTCCTGATTAAATTTTTCAATCCATGGACTGAAAATACCCGGGTGTTAGTTTTTCTCCACAGTGCATTAATTTGTTAACACTCCCACTAGTTTTTGTTAAAGACCCTCGGTAATGTCCATAGACCAACGAAAAGGCGCAGGTTATTTAAACAAGCGCCAAAGGCGCTTGCCATCAGCACAAATTTAGCGCAGCAAAATTTGAGTCAGAGGGAGCGCAGCGACCGAGGCTTGTTTTTAGTGGGTTGGAGTTTGGGTCGGAGTTTGTTTCAATAGTACAGTTTCTTTGTCTGTAACACAGACAAAACTCCCGCATAATCACAGGACTGCATGGTATTTGTAAACTTAAAATAAATCCATAAATTTACATTGCAGCTATAACTATGACCTCATTATTAATCAATTAGTCCAATAAGTAATTGGCTGTATTGGCCACAATTAAATTGTGATATTTAATTTCCTGATAATTATTTGAAGGTCCGTTACATTAATTCCGCATTCACAATTAGGTCACCATTAATTAGTCTAACACTAGCTAAGAATTAAGTATCACCTCCAGTGATTATTGAATGAGAAATTGTGGTCAGATATTCATTTCCGTAGGATTTACTATTGCAGGACTGAGTTTGCCCTGGGGGGCAGACAACTTTGAAAAGTGGTAGGTATGTCTTGGGGTCAGGTGAACTGATTTTCTGTAAAAATTGGACCTTTAAAACTGATTTTTTGGGGCCTAGTGAACTAAGAATTTGGCCAAAAATAGCCTTATGAGCTGACATTTTTTTCATTTTCTGATCAATATTTGCAGTGTGAGCTAACATATTGTATTTTTCCTCAAAAAGGGGTCTAAAGAACTGAATCATGCTGAAAATGGGGATCTAGTCAGCGGCCTGAAAAAGGGGGTCTTGACCGCCGTACATAATCCTGCTCACAAATGCGAGTGCCCTCCTCCCCGGAATTTGCCCAATGTCTTACTTGGTTCAAAGTCACTTAACACACATGACACATGTCACATTCAATTTTATTTCAAAAGTTTTGAACAAATTCTCCAAATGTGTCATGAGTTGCTTTAACCAGACCTCTTATTTTATTACATTTTACAAGAATACGCCAAATATTCAGGAGCAAACTCCTATTTTATCTAAATTTTAAATAGAGTGTTATAGTTCTCATAATGCTGTAATCCCAGGGCTGTAATATTTCTTTGAGGCAGAAAGGCTTCATCCCAACTTTCAGTGCAATTTAACAGACATTGGGGAAGTCAAAAGAAAATGTCTCTCTGCTAGGATGCAGCCTGAGTACTGTGAACTGGATGAGACTCCAGATTAATTGTAGACTTGACAAAGATTGGTATAAAATTGGATCGATTGAGCCCATATTTATTGGTCGAGCTATGAGTTGCAAAAATATTGGGCGAGACGCAGTCGAGCCCAATATTTTAAAACTCATAGCGAGACCAATAAATATCGGGCGTAAATCATCCAATTTTATCATTATCATGTTTTGGATCCAATATTTTCCCACACTTGGACACCTCAAAGCATGATAATGGATAACCTTGAACCAGAGCTACTTTTAATATCCCAAACTGAAACCTGAGGTACCTTTTTCTCAGCCTGGAACAAATTTGGATTTGAAAATTATTGGTCGAGTCACTCAACTCATGATGAATTAATATGAATAGATCCCTTTTTTGTGACCATCAAGCATAACTAAAAGATGCACATTGCAACGGAATGTATGTACTAGGGGATATCAGAATGTTTGAAGAACATCCAAAAGAAATAGTGCCAGGAATGCAATTTTATTATGCGATATTTCAAGGCATCTTTACATTGTCACTGCATGTGCATAGTAACACATTTATTTTTCTAACTTTAAACTGACTATCCACAGACTGCCATAGTAGAGATCTTCTTTCAGGAGAAAAATAAATGTTGAATTTTGCTCAAAATCAACTTTTTTAGGCCGGCCTTGTTTTATTTAGGCATTGTGACATCACCGTTGACCAATTTCCATAATTTTGGTATCAGTGGAAAGAGGAGACTCTACCTTCTACTGTGTTATCAAAAAACTAAAGTTTATATGTCAAAATAAATTTCTTTGACACTGCAGCTCTTCAAATGCATTGACTTTAATAAAGGCATGTGTCTCAAGATTCTCCATGCAGATTACAAGCCCGGGGAGGGCTACTCAAATATAATGTTGCAGGCATAGCGGGACAACAGTTTTTCAACCCCCCCCCCCCCAAAAAAAAAGTAAAGAGTGGAGAGTTCTGAAGCCAAAATATACCCGTTTTCACCTATTCACATCCTAAATCGGGATTTTATCAATACTGTTTTCACACTGGGGTTTGAAAAAGTACCCAATTTCTTGAAAATTGCCCCCAAATTGCTATTTTGATACCCTAATCAGTGTCAACTGATACACCCTTCAGTCCTCAAATACAACCCTAATTCACCTTTTACTTGGTCATGCTATGCCTGCAACATTATATTTGAGTGAAGAAGTGAAGGAAAGACCTGAAAAATGGTGTAAAAATTTCCAAAAATAGGCTGAAAATGAATAAAACAGCGTACATTTTTGACAACAGACAGACCTGAATTCAGGCCCTGGCCTGAAAACTTGAATCCCTGTGCATATTGATGAGCTCATTTGTTCTGATTGGCTACAAATGCATATCAATGAGCTCATTTGCATATATTGGCTTATAAAGTTCTTAAAGCTAAGAATGTGACCCACAGTTTATATATTTTTTGAGCACGTCAGCAAAGAACAAATGTTTATTTCGTGTGAGGGGAAAATATACCATCCCTCATTGAAAGTTACATTTTATATACGACTCGTGAAATAAAACTTTCAATTTGGGATGGTATAATTCTCGATAAGAAGATTAGTAAAAACCTGACACCCTCAAAACAATCCTGGAGATGCAACTATACACCTTAAAACCAGCATACCCTAGAAACTCAAAGTATGGCACATCCATGTTTTTGCTCCTATAAGTGGTTTTTGCTTCAAACCCGACAGATTCGATTCGCTAACAGATGATGAAATACAAGTTGTAATTGTCATAATTTGGCATATTTAGTCACAATTTGTCAGCAAATAAACTGATAAATCAAAACAGAAACTGGTAAAACATGTCACATCGAGTTTCTATGGTATTGATAATATTGCATTCTTATCCAAACTCCATCTTTGAATTAAGCTCACTGAAAATCACATCTAGGATATTCAACAAGTGAGCTCTGGCTCTTGATTGCGAATGGGTAATTCAAAATTAAACTCATTTGACAAGGCTCGCGCATGACGATCATGATAACTGGTCAATTTTACCCAGTGATAAGAACTTGGTTTATCTATCGCGGGAACAACCAATCTCATCCAAATACATTAAATGCCTTTAGTATAGTGCAGAGTACAACTTGGCAAAATGCGCAAATGAGTAAAAACCTCACGAACCAAGAAGCGTAGTAAGATGACGGGGTTTAATTGCGGTGAGTAAGTTCAAGCCTTTGGTTAATTGTGTCATAAAAACAAAGGTTTCAGTTTAGTTTGGGCTTTTATGGTTTTGTTTGATTTTAGTGGAATCAAATCAAATCAGATCAAGGAAATCAAAATTATGGTATTGCAAGATTTGAAGTACCAATTATAATTTTTAAAAGAATTATAAGTCCTACTAAAACTAAACTATTTTTTATTATGCATTAACAAAGACTTGAACTGACCCAATGTGCTGCAAAAAGTTTCAGAAAACAGTCTCTTTTGTACCAAAATACTTCAAATTTATTTCAATAATATGACCACAAAAATCAACACTTTGTTGATGTGAACATAATAAGAATATTAAAATCAAAAGTAATGGCAAAGTTACTAAAACATAACCAAATTATAACAGACAGTTTAACATCAGCATGGACAAACTAGATATTTCATTAATTATAGCCATGCATTTTTAGCCAATATCTCCTTAATAATTGATTGGAGTTCTCCCTATTGATACAGTGTACTGGCAGTAGTTATCCGCAAATGTCAAATTTCTATTATAATTGTGTTAACTTATCCAAAATGTAAATTGCTCAAATGTAAAAAAAAAACAAAACCCATAAACTGAAGTAAAATAAATAACCATAAATCCCAAATTCAGAAATTGCTTCTTTCCAATTTGACAATGAAAAACACTTATCTTCTTTGCTTGAAGTGAAAGGCAAATAAATAAACAAATTATGACATGTCATTACTGTTTGACAGATTAAATATTCTTTCTTCTTCGGTTGAGCCATATCATATAAAAGTCAAATTTCCTAGCATCGCAATTATACTTTGATCAGCACCAAATAGCGGGCCTCTTCACACTGTGAATGGATACAGATAAGCGTGCGCGTAGATGAACACCAAACTCAACTGCAGGAGACGCAACACGCGTTGTACGTGTGACTCTGTGACTTGCGCGTCAGTATCTACAGCACGCGTGTAAGTGGGATTATATTTACTTGCGGATGAAGAAAAGCCTAATAATTCCCGCCTATTTAGTGTTGATCAAAGTATAATCGAGAGGTTTCAGGCACAATGTTTGGATTAAGAACATGCATTTCCTCTTTTCTTGCTCCTATGTGGGAAAGGACACCCATTATCATCTGCACTGCATTTCATTTTTGTAGTTTTTTTAGTAAACATTTTAAAATCATTGGAAGAATCACATTTCTGGTAAAAAAATGCACTTCAATTACTAACACCCACATCAATAATTCAATCATGCTTTAAAAACCACTAAAACATGCCATTAATCCTTACCCCCCCCCCCCCCTCCTACGTACTACAGTAAGAAATACAAAATATGCCCAAGTCCGAATACGTCACAGACGGCGGATATAAATGGTCAGGAAATTGCTGTCCGGGCAGGCGATGCTCAGAGGCTTGGCATAGCTAGACATTAGATTGGGATAGCGGGGGTCGGGGGTCGAATCCCAGAGGGAACCGGGGGAAACCAGAAATTTTTTCATGACGTATTCGGACTAAAGACTTTGTTTAAGCATGCGAGAGTAAGGGTTAATCAATAACCAAGGATTTGCTCAAAAAATATCTAAGATATTGTATCTGAAGAATAATACACTGATTTGAGATAATTATTCAAAATAACAAACCTCCATCTCAAATACATTAGCAGTACACAAGAAAAAAGTGAATCGTTTACATTTCGTTGATAGCATCACATACTGATCTATTTCAAAATCGTTAAAAAGCACGATCTATATTACCATATCAGTTTTATTTGATCTCTTAACAAATATTCCCTTTAATTGATTTTCTTGGATTTAGTATCAGTATAAAAAGCACATTTTGAGGTTTATATTTTGCTCAAAGATTAGATCAATTGTTTCATCAACATTAATTTGTATATATGTTACTTAAGTTATATAGATCAGTATGTGAAAACATTGTTTACGCAAATAGATAAAAATAGACTGGTATGTGATGAGACCGACGATTTACAGTATTCCTCATTTTAGCCCCTTTCAAGCAGTATATGAGTTCACTAGATCATTCCTATATTCGGCTTAAATCAGCTTATGTCAGAATATAGAAACTCTGAATGAGGACAAGAATTGTATTTTATTTTTCATCAAATGCTCATCATAGCATCAACAGCAGTACACAAAAAGTACCAAAGTACACATCAAGTATAATGGAATGAGTCATGATGCATAATCAAGGACTTTTTATAGGGGAACCGGTACTCACCGCTATTTTGATTTCACCGCCGTGTAAATCCTATGGGACGGCAGCCATCTTGGATTGTCGCTCATGGGGGGTGAGTTATTTTACCTCCGGCATTTTACGGCTATGCGTGCCTCACTTCGAGTCTTCGCAACGGATTAGCGGGAAAATTAGCGTACTTTGATCATAGCAAGTCGCAAATTACGCTCTTGAAACGCAGACATGGTTTGTGCGTGAAAATGCACATGCTGTATATTCGTCAAGTGAAGATTTACGCGATCTGCCTGGATATCTGGCCAAACTCCAAATATATCTGGAGGTACAATAACTCTGCTCTATGAGCGACACAAGATGGCAGAGGATATCGGTTCCCCTATGAAATATTCCTTGGACACAACACTTCCTTGTTCCAAGTTTCAATATTGTGCCAGTGGTAGTCAATTATGAGAATGGTCTATACATTTTCTCAAATATATGCATAATTTTTATTGTGTACATACTGTGTATTAGATGGTACACTTTCCACCTATTTTTTTGTTGTATTTTGATATGGAATTATCCATGTAAATGACTTAAACTGAAATATCAATCTTCCTTCAAAAATGGCTTTTATATATATGACCATTCAGCTCAAACCTCCAGTAAAGTTTGCCCCGGGTGAAATTTAGTTTATTGCAGATTTAACTTCAGCTTTAAAATGACACTTGTTTAAAATTCATATGACACCCAAAGATGTTCAGAAAACTTAAAAATAAGAAAACATGTTGAAGTTTCCATGTTATGCACATTTCCAGTGCAACTACATTTAGAAAATTTTAGGGGTTTTTTTACTTGAATTGAAATGAAAGCTGGTATTTTACTAAGAGTTTAAGAAAAGCACTATCATTTCAAATCTGCAAAAATCATAATTTCATCAAAATTAATACGATTCGCTGACTTTACTGGAGGTTCATGATGGATGGTCGGATACTACATGATTTTTGTATGGATATTACAGAGCTGATTTTTTTTTAATAAACCACATCTGATTTGGCACAAATGATACCAACAAATGATACCAAAGGAAGGCTTGCGTTTACTTTCATAACCAAACACTTGGTGCTCCACCATGCGCCAATTAGGTATTCAAGTATGCTACAGAGTTGTTCATCGCGAATCAACAATGATGCATCCATGCGTCTGCGTATTTTTATCGAGCGAGGGTGGCTATACGATGACGCATCGGATGCAGAGTTGTTGATTTGCAATGAACAACTCTGTAGTTTGCTTGAATACCTTTCATCAACGAAAATATTCATAAAAACGTATGAATTAAATTCTAAATGTTCTCACTTTAACAGATAGACCTACTCATCTTGATAAAAATATTAAGGAGAATCTGAAGCTAAGAGCTAGTTCGTGAATATTTGTTACTTTGACGCTTTCAACTGTTCCCGAGCACTGGGCTTTGCACATGCCTGGCGTGCGATGAACAGGGTGTTACTTTAGTGTGAACTTATGTGTTTTGCGTAAACGAACTTCCGTCCGTAAACGCTGTGCCATGCGTGACGCGCTAATTTGAATAACACCTGTGGATTCATCACGAATCAACAACAGTACACTCCTGTATAAGGAGATACAGTGAGTTGTTGAAACTTAACTAATGAGTCCTCTGCTCATGTGTACATTCTAGAGAACACAGGATTGTCAAATCTAAGTTACCTATACTTTCGTCTGTCTGACTCTTATTTATACACATGGCTGAAGCTGAGTTTATAACTCAAAATGCAATCCTCTACAAACACAATGGAATATAATCCTATAGGTTCATCAGTTTTGCTGATAAACTGATATCAAATTCAACAACTCATCGTATCTTCTTATACGGGAGCGCGCCGTTGTTGATTCGTGATGAATTCACAGTTGATATTCAAATAAGCGCGTCACGCACGGCAAAGCGTACAAGGAGGTGCGTTTACGCAGTACACCTAAGTCGGCGCACTGTTCATCGCGCGTCGCAACTTGAGTACGTGCAAGGACTGGCGTTTGGGAACAGTAAAAAACGACAAAGCAACAAACATTTATTAACTAGCATTTTTCTTCAGGTTCTGCTAAATATTTTTATGAAGATGAGTATTTGTTAAATTGAAAACATTTAGAATTTGATTCATACGTTTTTAGGAAGATTTTCGTTGTTGAAAGGTATTCAAACACGCTACAGAGTTGTTCATCGGCAATCAACAACTCTGCATCTGATGCGTCGGCGTATTTTTAAAAATACGCAGACGCATGGATGCATCGTTGTTGATTGGCGATGAACAACTCTGTAGCGTGTTTGAATACCTAAATGCAACACCAAATACAAGAATGCTTTCAATGTCAGCAATTCCACAAATATTATGTTTAAATATGAATTCAACTGCGGTTGTCATTTGTGGAGACAACACACTTTTTTTCAAAATGGATGCATTTTGAGCATCAAATCAACTTAATCCTGAAATCAAACTGCTTCAAAGACGAAGCAATTTGGAATCCCTAACAAACGTCTGAACCTACTATAATTTGCCTGCTAGCTAAGGTCAACAAATAAACAATTTGAATTGAAAATGGTGCACATTTCAAATTCATCCTTTGCAGCACTATGTGCCATAAAGTGGTTGTTTTTAGGGATTTTGTTCCAATTTGTACCATAATGATACTCTCTGGTTTTAAATTGCACTTTACCTCTTAGCTAGCTGCACCTAATCTACTAAACACACCAGATTTTGCTGCAGCTTGTTTCTTGCGTTTCCTCTTCTTACTTGGCGACCCACCAAACCCTGGAGTCCCCCCTGATGCCTGCACAGTTTTATGCCCTGCTCCAGAAGTCGTTATCGTAATACCTAGATTAGGTGTAGTAGAACTAGCTTCTGCTTTCTGAACCCCTAACCTATTTCTCACACTACCAGCTGAAGACGGTGGCGTCACATTAGTAAAAGATATTTTTGTTGGTGGACTTTTCATGGCACTAACAGGGACACCTAACCTCTTCATGATCCCACCCGGTTCACCTCTATCACTAACCATTGACATGGTCTGAGTTGACTCCCAAGAAAGAATACCAGCTGACCCTGTAGTTGTATTCACTTTTGTACCCAATCTATTGGCGAGATTTGACTTTTGAGTTGGTGATTTCAAAGTACTTGGGCTTCCTAATCTTGTCTGTAAACTCTGAGCTGATCTTGTTATTACAAAATTATCAACTTTAGGGGAAGTAGTTACTGTTTGGATCTTCTTTGGTGCGGAGCCTGGAGTACGTCGTTTTAGTTGGCCTAAGCGTGCCTGCAAACTTGTGCTTGGAGGAGATTTGACCTGAGAACCAATACGCTGTTGAAGACTTGGAGTCCTTGGGCTAGTCAACTTGATAGTTGTACTCAACTGTTTGCGTAGAGTTGTACTTTGCACAGCTGAATTGTCACTAATTGGCACTTGGATTAAGTTTGACCTATTAATGGAGGTGCCGGGTCTTTTCTGCAGGGCAGGACTTTTGCCAGCAGGTGGAGATATATCCCCCATACGTACTTGTATGGGAGATGAGATTGACTGTGATTTTCCCTGAGCTCCAAGTCGTGCTTGCAACGATGGTTTGACTGCCACTGCATCCATGTGTGTCGAAGTTGTTGTAGAGATTTCCTGCTTTTGAATGCCTAACCTATCCAGTAAACTCTGCTTCGGTGTTTGTATTGGTGCAGCCTTTGGGACACCCAATGTGACAGTAACTTTAGGTGTAGTTTCTTTGGTACCAGGCTTCAGAATACCATGATATTCCAATATGGAGTCTGTGGAGCCTTCTGAGAATGACCTCTCACGTGGTTTGCTTACTCCTCCAAGTCTGTTGAAAACATTGGCCTGCGGTCAAGAAAACATACATAAACAGCAATGTGTTAACCTTAACAAATCAGAAACATTATCTCTTTGGCTTGGCGTCCAAAGACATTCGCTCGCCCTAGTGACATTCGCTCACACTACCAAGAAAACTTGGTTCAAACGGGAAGGGAAATTCGCTTAACAAATATCACAACATTCGCTACACTTCAGATTGAGTGGAAGCAAAGTTCGCTCTGAATATTCTTGGGTTTGTTCATTGAGTCATCACAGCATTCCAGTATGAACGAGTGGGATTCGCTTTGATCGTTTTAAACGATATTCAAGCAATTAGACGACATTTGCTGTTTTGGCAATTAAGTCAAGAGCGAATATCAAGAGCCTATGTCACTCGGGCGAGCGAATGTGTTTGGATGCCAAGCCTTATGTCAGGACCCTGTCACATATGTGTGCAAGTTTCTACCACCATATACATAGTCTAGCCAGGGAGACAAGAGACCTATTCAAAACTAAACTGGCGTTTGACCACCAGGAACCTGTGGTTCTGGGTGTTTGCCCTCGTTTTGAATGATTTGCAAACGATGGCAACCCGGTTCTGGTCAGGCAACCACCAGTCGGAATTTTGAAGTGGTCCCTCGGTAGAAATGTGAGTATGTTAGTCCAATATACGTTGATGTGTGACAGGGCTCTTAAGAACAAACCCTACCAGGCTTTGACTGAAAAATACAATTTTACCTTTTCTGCATTATTTTGCACTTGAACATGTATCTTCATTACAGATTAAATGTTACAAAATGCAATGCAAATATTTCTATTACAGTTTAAAGAAAGCAACAAGATGGTTCTCGAACTAGTAGTCTCGCCTGCGTATCGACCTCCTACTGAATTGACCGCCTACTTAATCATTCAGTTGTGGGGTGGATCGAAAGGGAAGGTCATACAACAAGCTCACCATTGGCACTTTTGATTGCTGGTCCAAGACGAACAATATGGCACCTTAATCTTTGAAATCGAACAAAGTTGAAAATTTGACCCCAACGGAAAGGTAGGACGACGGGGTCACCATTGACACTTTTGATCGCTGGTCCAAGACAAACAATTTGACAACTTAATCTTTGAAATCGGACAAAGTCGAAAATTTGACCC
>JXSR01S009524.1:66367-97524 GCA_000969725.1 Ophiothrix spiculata
ACTAGTTGAGTACAATAAATACTTTAAAAAAAGCAAAATAAAATAATGTTTAACAGCATATTATTGCTCTTAGGTTTAAACTGATTATATACTATATATTCAGTCCAATACACAAACTCTTAGTTGGGATATATGTGTGAAATGTTGGTGTGATACATACATGTATGAAAGGGAGAGAACTATTAGACCACATCTTGCACAAAAACATTGGCATATCTATAAAGATAAAGAATAGGTCCAAGATTTAGGTCCAATGTTAAATCTTGGACCTATTCTTTCTCCAATTTACAACAATGATGTGATGATAATGAATAGGCTGGCTTTAGTCGGCCTTCCAATTTACACTATTATTCAAATATATTTTGGACACAAACATGACAATCTTGAGTGCAGCCATTGCGTATCAGCATCCGCAAGTTGTAACAAGCACAGGACATTGATTAGGCCAATTTGAATTAATAGTTTGTCTCAAAGCTCTCCTACGCTTGAAAAACTGATGCGAAATGTGGTTTTCTTTAATGTGGTTTTTTTCCCCGATTTTTTTTTGTGTGTAACAGAAGTACTGAGTGCTATTTTATTAACTTCATGTGCGCAATTTAGTGTCAAAATTAATCGGCAACACCGTCGTAAAGATTGCTGTGATTATTTTGGAAAACGTGGGAAACACGAACATTTAACCTTGGATTTCTAGTTACTTTTTCAGTTTCAGAGAAAAAAATAAAAAAGGGTAACAAATATTGTTTCTGATTTTGAAGGAAACTAACGCGCATGATAAAACTAACGCGCGCGGGAGCTTTGAGATAAACTTTTAATTTAATTTTGCCTTACAAAACATCTTTTCCGGACAACCATCCGTGGTACTACAACATTGCACTTGCTTTAAAATCAGTTGTGTTACGCCAGGCTCAGAATGTTCATGTCGCGAAAAATTTGAAAAATAACAACGACAATGAAAACACATCAGATGACACACATGTTACTACAAACTTGATTCTAGTACTCAAGAATCAACTTGTGTACACTACACTTTTAACATGTGATTACCTTATTATTTAATATGCTTTAAAATACTGGTGCCACAAATAATTTTAAATATAGTCCACTCTATTTCCTTCGCAACCAATTTCACCAAATATTTGGCATGACAAAAATTTGCCATCAAATATTCAGCACCAAATACTATTTTCATTACCAAACATGTTAAATAACTCACTTTACATAACAGATAAATAAATCTGTGTCACTTGATTGGCGCATTTTGGGTCACGTGCCATTGGGTCCATTTGATAGTAAAAGTCACCAACTGTGCAATAGTGCCGTGTAAAAAATTTGATACATTGCACAGTTACCTTTTTTGGTAAGCAAAAACATCAGTCGTAGGCTTAATTTTAAACTGAGTACGATTGCACAGTTCGCCGGGGCAGCATAAGTCGTGTCGTTGCATCAGTAAAGTCGGCATGTACAGTACCGTAGATGTTTTGTTTACAAAGATTTATTTAGCTGTCATATAAAACAAATAATGAATGGTTCTCAATCGTGTCAATGGAACAAATATTTCATAAATGCCATTTATTCAAAATGTAGATTTGCGACTTTCCTCTCATTTTGCCAGAGCAGCCCACATATAGCAGGTAGCATGGGCAAAAACATTTGAGTTTAATTGTGATGAAAATAATCAACAGTTTAGCAGGAAGAGGCACACAATGGGTTATAGTACTGAAATACAAATCACCTAAAACTAACACCAAACCAGTGACACATGTGTAAGCTTTTATGATATTCAAATCAAAAGTTTGTGCTATTTAAAACTGAAATATGCTACTTATACAATACACTGGTAATTGCTTGTTTTATTACAATTACCGTTAATGAGATCATGTAATGATAGAGTACAGTCTGAAAATTCAAAAATGGCTTATATGTCAAAAAGTTAACAAAAACTAAGCTGAAAGATTAACCACTTTAGTCTTATGACCTTTAAAATAAAGCCTAAAATTCAAAATTCAAATTTGACTGTATCTCTTTCAGAAACGCTATTGACTTAAAAACATGATGTATCACTCATGATTTTGGTTTCAAACGTGCATTTGCATTCCTCTTACTATACTTTGATCAATACCAAATAGGCAGGCCTCTTCACATCGTAAATGGATACAGAAAAGTGTGTGTGTAGCTGAACACACTACAACTGCAGGAGGCGCTGTGCGCTTTGTACGTGTGACTCGCGCATCAGTATCTACCGCGCACGTGTGAGTGGGATTATATATACTTGCGGATGAAGAAAAACCTCATAATTCCTGCCTATTTAGTGTTGATCAAAGTATATTAACATGCTGAAAGGTGTACAGTACTGGTATGGGGTTAATTTTCCATGATGGCATAACATTACATCAAATATACATTCTTAAAAGGAACATACTGTAAACTCTATGGCCCGTATTCACAAAAGGGGAATAACTTTATTCCAGGAATAACTTTTTATTTCCTCCACTGGTGACACAATATTGTATTCACAAATGAAGAATTAAGTTATATTTCCATGGGCTAGTTATTCCAAGCTGTATAAAATCAAACTTAGTTCAGGGCTCTGAACTATCTCTATTTCAAGAACGACAAATCCAGGAATAAAGTTATTCCTGGAATAACTTTTGTGAATACGGGCCTAAGATATCAACAACAGACTTCGGCATCGCCATTTGGCATATAGAAAGCAAGTCAATTATAAGTAGCTACCCTGCATACAATTTGACACTATTACAATCAAATCATGCTGAACATGTGATACAATAACCATAGAGGTAACTAAATCAACACATTCAACAAAGTTACGATAAAACTACTGAAAAATTACCTCCCTGTTACACAGATGGCACAAAATAAAGTTATTCTTAGTAAGCCATGGCATCACTAGACATTCTTACCTAAGGCAACAAAAAAACAAACTCACCCTGTTTTACGGGCGGGCGGACCTTTCAAGTACGGTCGGTCACATTTTTTTTCCTATAATTTTTTTTTTGCCCAGAATAATCCAAAAAAACCCTGAAATTGTTTTACTTAGAAATTTTCTTTAAAAATTTAATGGCTGATTTTACATGGTTTTAATTTTTTTAAACTAAAAACAATTTCTTCAAATTGCTAATTTAGGGTTGGTTGGGCCCGTAAAACAGGGTGGTTTTTTTTTTGTCGCCTAAGTAAGAATTTTCTGACCTGAAATACCTAGAGTAAATGTATTTTATGAGTTTGAGTTATAGTTATAGTTGTAGTTATAGTTGTAGTTATAGTTGTAGTTGATTTCAACTATAACTACAACTACAACTATAATTGCAACTATAATCACAACTATAACTACAACTACAACTATAACTACAACTATAACTATAAAACGTTCATACTCAAATACCTACTGGGATATTTGAGACAAACAAATCTTGGAAAAATGTTCAAAGTATTATAGCACTTTGATTTGATTTTTGTCAGTAATGTGTCATTATTTTATGAAACAAGTGAACCTTTTTACTGCTAAGAGAAAGGTATTTTCATTATTCGAGGTTCAGAAATTCTGATCAAAAAGTCTATTGATACCTTGCCTCAGTCTTTGTAAAAAATATGGTCCATATGCACAAAAGAAGTTTAAGAGTTAGAACTGGTTTAAGTGACATTTTCCTCAACCAATATTGTCATAATTTGTAAACAGTTTGTAAGATTTTTGGTTGAATCTTCAATATGTTAAAGCTGTTGCAGTACAAAAATACTTTTATGGTAGTAGTAATTTTGACTTAGACACTGTCAAAATCTTAAACTTCTTTTGTGCACACAGGCCCATGTCTTTACTGATTGTGACTTATACACTACAAAACATTTAGTTCACATATTGAACAGATTACAAGTATAAAAACAAGGGTCTTCAGAACTTTTACAATATATGCAGATTGTCTTGAAATCATACTTTTGCTTGTTTTTAAGAAGCATATAGTTTTACAAATCATAACATCTTATATTTCAATAAAAATTAAACATTATATTGCAGCCTGTCAATTGGTGTTAACCACTTCGGCAAAATCATAGCAGGTTTTTGTAACAAAATAGATATTTAACATAAAACAACATAAGGGAAGATAAAAAATAAGCCTTCAAAAATAAAAAAAAGATAATTTATTTTCTTACAAGCAATATAGTAAACTTAATCATGGACATAATCGCATTTGTAAAAATACATTTTCAAACTTTCATTTTTTCAAACAACGTATAAATCGTCGGGTGCATCACATATGGTCCTATCTCACGAAATACGCGTTTTGAGAAAAAAGTGACTTAAAAAATTTTCCATTCGTAATAAGCTTGAAAAACAGCAATTATGTTATTCACTACCAGGCATAAGGTTTTCCAAACAATGTCCAAATGGACCCAGATAGACCCGTATGCAACATATTCATTGGCGTATTATAAAATCGTGTGATTTTCGTATCGGTGTTTTTCATTAATCGCATACTGAATTGTGTGAGATAGGTCGAGATAGGACCGTATGTGAAAACATTAATTTGAATTTATTGCACATTAATCAAATTTGTTAATTAATATCTAATAATTTAGGTAGAAACCACATCTGAAATTCTGCAATCTTAAAGAGTTCAACGTCAAATTATTAATTCCTAATTTTTTCTAAAATGTCAAAAATATGAGATAGAACCGTGTATGATGTAGCCGACAAAATGAGTGTGAACTCTAGGTTTCCATGTTTTCTGGTAATTGTCATAATATTCACAAACCATTGGATAGTTAAACCAGCTGAGCTAGTAAAAATGCAAGATGTCTGGAGACCCTACTTTTCTACATGAGTTGAAACCAAGGAATTTTTATAAGGGAATCGGGATACGCTGCCATCTTGTGTCGCTCATGGAGCAGAGTTATTGTACTTTCGGATATATTCGGAGTTTGGCTCGATATCCAGACAGATCGTGTGACGTATATACAGCATGTGCATTTTGTTTCCCGCGCAAACCTTGCCTGCATTTCAAGTAGCATGTATTGTGACTTGCTCTGATCAAAGTACGCCAATTTTGCCGCTAATCCGTTGCAAAGACTCTCGGAAGTGTAGGACGCAGAGCCGGAAAATGCCAGAGGTACAATTAATAACTCACCCTCCATGAGCGACAATCCAACATGGCGGCTATCCCATAGGATTTACACGGCGGTGAAATCAAAATGGCGGCGAGTACTGGTTCCCCTTAAATTCCTTGGTTGAAACATGATTAAACAAGTCAATTATACAAGTTCAACATTACCTAAAACTTGTTTCCACCCACCTCAAGATTTTTGAATCACTTAAGCTGTCAGTGGTAACAATGGGGTCATTTGGGGATTCATTGTCAAATTCATCGAATATATCAAAATATTTTCATTCACTATTAAATGTTGATGATGGCATCAAAAAATACTGCTCTTATAAAGATGTGAATTTGCTTTATCAGCAAATACTAAAAAAGTGAATTTTTTTAATCAATCTGCAATCTATGTAAAAGGAATGTTTTACAAAGCAACTTTCTGCTACATACTTTAAGAGAAATGCCTCATTGGTAAATCAACATGCAAAAGAACATTCTGGTTGCCTTGTCTGAAGTAGGTTTCAATCAAATTTTGACAATATTATGTAGTTGACGACTATTTTTTGTCATACTCAGCGTACATCATCTGCAGACACAATTTTTAAATTTTGTCCAGTGGACCTTACAAAATAATGTAACCTAAAAAAAAAAATATCAAAATTGACAGCTTTTAAACATATTGGAATTTTCTTCAGATTGATTATCATATATAATGCACCAAAGTATCTCATGATATAATGATTCATCGTACACAGACGTTTTTTTATTCAGCAAAATCTCTAAACGTTTAATCGTTTGTCATCCGTTTAAAGGGATAGTATCGACAGCCTAAATAACGACTATATCAAAGATACCTGTAACATCCCACCAACATACTTGGCAAAGCAGATATCATAATCCCGCAAATGCAAAATTGCAGCGTTTGTTAAGCATAGACTTGACCACTGTCCACTTGTCTTCATACGGGTCATAGCATTCCACACGGTCAAGATAAGTAGCACCAGAATGACCTCCTGCAGCATACAGCATGCCGTCCATCGTGGCAACACCTAGACCTAGAAAATGGAACCAAATATATCAAGAAAGATATTACTGCAGGTGATCAACGAGAAGTTATCTAATAAAGAAGGGAAGACAACTATTATTGTTATCAAAAAATTGCTAACACAAGAAAATGGATTTGCTCGCACCTATGGCGCTCGCAAATCCATGGCCTCCGGCGAAAGACTTGCACGGCCTGGTCTCGCACCTTTGGCACTCAATGCTAGTGATTAATAAACAAAAATCCAGTCTTTGACAAGGCTACATATCCATGGGCTATTCCCTTATGGAGTATGCTCTTTTCCGTTTTCCATCGTTTCCAATTGTAAAGCACCACACGGACAATGAACCTTGGTTATGTTTAGTGATCATATCAGTGGTCTTAAGTATGGCAGATGTTTCCTGTGACCTTCAGCACGGAGAATGGACATGTTCATTCTTGGTGCTGGCAACAATGCAAAATACAAAAGGGCACACTCCAAAAGTAATGGCCTATGGATAGATAAGGGGTCTAGTAATACTCCTCTCAAAGCATTAATAATCTTAAGTACCTACCTGTCCTTGCCATCTCAATAGGTTGCACACTGGTCCATGTATCTTTATGTGGGTCATATCTCTCAACACTACTTAGATGCATTGTACCATTATGGCCACCAACTACATAAATGAATCCATGTAGTACCCCCACACCAAAGTTGATATGTTTGTCTGCCATCGGGGCCACCATCTCCCATTGGTTAGTCTCAGGATCATACCTCTCAACACTGCAATAGACAAAGTGTATAATAATAAAGCAGGCCTCGATCAGAAATTGCTATAATTCAAAACCTACCTACTTATATTTCACTTTCAAAACCCTGCGTAATTTCCTTCTTCATAAGACCAAAGAAACTAAGGGCGTGTTCACACCGAGGAATTTTCTCGCTCGTGAGCCACTCATGAACAAATTCCCAGTGTGAACCAAATTATAGAAAGTGTCTCGCTCGTGACCAAATGTGACACGCCACTAGTTTTAAGTCCAAAAAATTACCCCCAAATACGTTTGGTCCAATTTTGAAAATATACCCCTTTTTGTTGCAAATCAGTGTTTTCTGACCCCTAAACACGAAACCTACGGAACGTGCCTCTTGACAAAAATACCCCCCTTTTTCCGTGTTTTTTTGTTCACGAATGTGTACAACAGTATGGCTAAGTGGCCCCCCGGGAGTGAGTTAAGGTTCGGTCATGGTTAGAGTCAAGTTTTTGATGGGACCTAAAGTATACCTTTTCGTCAGATGCAATATGCATTTGAAAAAGTTAATATTGTACCTCTTTGTTTATTAAGGAAAAATTAAAAACACAGTGTGTGTCTCTCTCTCTTCTCCAATTTTTCCAGTATGGAATGGATTTTCCCTGTCAACGCTATTAATAACAAGAAACCCAGCATAGTATTTCACAAATAATACATAATTTGTTAATAATTCAGACATAGCCTGTTCACCATAAGCCTAAAAAACTGAAAATGAGCATCTTAAATGTAGCTATGATCAAATATTTTGCACAGATCCATTTATCCTATCAGTCATTGACACCACAACAGACGTTGTCAATGTGTACATGATTTCATAACATTCTTAATGTCACTGCACCTGCTGCTGCTCAATATGTCAATGAGTTGAACTTGAAATGTAGCAATGAATCCTGACAATGAAACTGAACTTGTAAAACATATTTGACAAATCCTAGCTGAGAGCATTCACAGCACAATATATATTTCTGACAAATGATGTTCAGGAGGAGACAAAATTGTGATGAGTGATGATCCAAAGGCCAATCTAGTATGTATCTGCCAAACAATTTCATTGTGTTAAATTTGAATATATGCCAATCGTTGATATGTCTGGTTAGGAATACATTCAAACAGAGAACCCACGGATGAACTCCTTGAACTGCATCTCAATATAAAACAGAATCTTTCCACAGTTTATATAACACTTGATTGAAGTTTCACAGAATTTTGAAGCTTGCACGATTATTTTCATGTGACATGTTCAAAAGGAAGAAACTCTGAAAAATATACTACTTAAACAATAATAACTGAGCACCATCTTTTTTGAGATCATTGTGTGAATTCTGAGGTGATTGTTTTGGACCAAGGTATTTTTCTAGGTAAGCACAGGCACCCGAAAAAGAATCACCAACGAATTCACACAATGAACGAATTATACATGGTGCCAAGTTATTATTGTCATTAATAATCAAGCTTTGTAAAATTTGTCCCCTTCCTTCCTTCTCCATGTTTTCAAAGCATATTACCAGAAACAAATAATTAATTTTACTTGGCCTAGCTGATGACACCATCATGGGCTGGTATACAAATTCTGGTATGTCCCATATAAATCTATACATTGGGCAAACAGGCAGTATAGATTTTTAGGAATCTCCCTATAAAATCGGTACCATAAGCATACCTATTAAGATAGTTGGGCCCATAGCCACCAATAGCATACAATTTGCCATCAACTACAGCAGCATTGAAGATACTACGACTCTTTATCATGGGAGCCATCATCTTCCATACATTCCTCTTAGGACAGTAGCACTCCACACTCCGCAGATAAGACTCCCCATTATAGCCGCCTAGCACCCAGATCTTGCCGTTGAGCACCGCTACACCGTGATTGCTGCGGCATATATGCATGCCAGCAACGCTGATCCATTTGTTAGTCTGTGGGTTCCATCTTTGTGTACTGTTATCATGGAGCCTACAGCAAGAACCGTTGGTCAACTGGCATTTGATTCCACCTATTATGTACAAGTTTTGGTTGACTACAGCCGCCGTGCATTCTTGGCTTCTACTGCTTAAAGGAGCTACTTCAGTCCACGTGTCAGTGCTCATATGGTACACTTCAACACTGTAAAGAGAGGTCAAAATAAAACAAGAATCTTGTTAGCAATATGAAAACTTGGGGTTGACCATCATTTTTCAAAAGATGCCAAAATTTACATATGTCTTTGTTTAACCCTTGTCTACCCAACCTATTTTTTGTAACACGTCTACCCAGGGAGGGGGTTGTTGCAATCCCATCCCCTCCTAAATTTTTGGAACGGAACCCCCTAAGAACTTGGTATTGGTATCAATAGATACCAAGATCACAAAAACAGGCCAAGGCGTTTCGTAATTATGACGCCATATAGCTCGTCCCAATCGGAAAATGAAGATTTTGGCTACCAAAATCAAAATTTTGCCATAAAAGTTCTAAACAACTGGTCTTCGTAAGGTTTTTGCTAATAAAGAAGGGAAATGGTAATTCTAACATACCCTGTAAGTTTCAGGCTTATAGCATGCATATATTTTTCAAAATGGCGACTTGAAATTTTAAGGGGCTTCATCAAGCCTACCCAACTCACACACCAACTTTGACGGTCTACTCTAACCCCAACTTAGGTGATACCACCTGAATTTTTTAATTGAAATGACCGCAAAAGAGATTACCTAAATGTGTAAGGTTGGTTGCTTTTGCGCTTTTATGCAGCAGGGAAAAACCTTAGGGGGTTGCAACCCCCCCCCCCCCTCGGGTAGATGAGGGTTAACAGATCCTTCAATGATACTTGGCATTCTAAAAGAGTCACAACACCAATCCGGAGGAGAACAACTTCAAGTTAAAGTTAAGTTGGTCCTTTGGATATGAAAGTTGAGTTAAAATATACACTTTGTTTTTATTATCATGGATTATGAATATTCTTTGTAAATATCATTATTATATATTATCTATTGTTGTATTTAACTTTCATTCAGTTTATTTTAATTCCATAAATTCTATTTAATTTCCATTAAATTCTATTGTACTGTAACATGGACCTCAAAGAATAGCAGTGCTTTGTCAGTGCATTAATGGGCTATAATAACAAAAATAGATAGTAGCACAATCATCATGATGTGACAAAATCTCACTTATTTTCTATCTAAATAAAAAGAAGAGTACAACAAAAAGGTTTGCTGAAAATTTCACTTAATTCCGGGGCCCCGACAATAATTAGAAAATGACACACTTTTCTCAAAAATGCAAGCACATTTGAAAGAATGGTTTGGGGATTGAAACATATACCAGTCAACGGCTCTTTTTAGCTAAAAAACTCAATTTTGATAGAGGTGACCTTGAGCATGAAAAGTGGAACATGAATTACCCCTTTAACTGTCCTTTTTACAACAACTGAGTCAATTTCCCGCCTCAGTTTAACATGCCCCTACATTCTGTAATAAAGAGTAACAAGAAGTTATTCAAATGTTTCTTTCTGTCTATCTTATCTCCATCGCTATAAACTAAACATGTCAATATTTCAGTCTCAACAACAACAAACAGTGATCCATGGCTAGTTAGTCCAAAGGAAGATATCAGGACTGTCCCATCATGTCTGTTTCCAATGCCACTTTTGTATGGGTTTAAATTAGAGGGTTTAGTGATGAAACATATCTGAAATGCAACACTGGGATGGGGTCTGCTAATTGCGCTATGTTTCAAAACACTCTCATTACAACCCGTACAAAAAAACCAACTGGAAGCAAGGCATGATGGGAAGGTCATGATATCTTATTTTAGTTAGTCCCATAAACCAGTTCCAATACATGATCAGCATACCATGTGTGTTAGCGAGTCTCATTGAAAGCAAGGCATGATGGGAAGATCCTGATATCTTCTTCTAGTTAGTCCCATAAACCAGATCCAATACATGATCAGCATACCATGTGTGTTAGCGAGTCTCATTGAAAGCAAGGCATGATGGGAAGATCCTGATATCTTCTTCTAGTTAGTCCCATAAACCAGATCCAATACATGATCAGCATACCATGTGTGTTAGCGAGTCTCACAGGCGTAACCTATATCTTGATTAATTCTATAAATCCTACAGAGAATAAGACTGAGATCATCATCGCAAATGATGATGTAATCACTAGAATATATCAACCCTGGAAACACCACTGAATTATTTATGTGGCAATCTGGTGTCATCTGTAGGACAATTCCAAAGTAACGTTTGTAAAGTTAAAAAGTGAAAAATTTCACTTTTACAAGGCCTAGCATACACACATGGACATTTTAATATATCCACGAGTTTGTTGTTGATAATAGCGCTCACTGGTAGGGTCAAAACATGTAGGTGTTTGAAAATTAAATTAATTGGCAAAATCCTGAGCAAAAGTTCATGTAATGTTCAGTAACGTTGGTGACGCACGGAGATAGTTTTTTGCTCTAAATTACTTAAAAGTAAGAAACCTCGGCTGTGTTAGCAAATTTTGTATTGTACTGTACACAAATGATGGGTAACCTATTTACGAATAATGTTATCAAGTGGTAAGAAATTCTATCATCAGGAGTTATTTTAATGCCTTGTTTTGTTTGGTAACGTTTGTGACATTTTAGTGTAACTTTTTGGTAACATTTGTGACATTTTTGAATTAAAACATGTGCTCATTCATGCATGGTAGAACTTCAAAATTTCTGTTTGGGAAATACTTCTCACGTACCAAGTAACAAATGTTTGACCGAAAAACCTGCTTATATAGTCAAATAAAAAAGCTGCAAGTTTTTACTTGAAGTCAAAGAAAGTTTCATTTTCTGCAGAATGAGCCCGGGGAAGGGGGGTACTTAGTGGAAAGGTAGGTGTACGGACGCGCGGCCGAGAACGGTTGCTTTTTTAACCTCCCAGGTTTACCAAAGGGCTCTCAAAAATTTGAAAAATGGTTTACATAACGGTTGCATTTTTCAAAAATGACAATTTTTTGACAAATTTTCCTTTGGTTTACATACATCGTTTGCCAAATTGGGCTTTTGAAGTGCAATTTACATTGTAAAACATGCATCAATGGTCTAAATAACAGTTTTTAAAGTAAAATTGGTTTACATATTGGTAGCATTTTTTTGCTTCCTCAGGTTTACAAAACGTGTGGTAGTCGAAAACTCCAGCCGCGCCTCCGTACCCAACCGAAATCTGAGCCCCCCCCCCCCCACCGAGAATGATCCTATACATTATATGGTAGGTTGGGGTTTGATTCCCAGTGATGATAACTGGCATAATCAAGAAATGTACAGGCCTTAGGTACTGCCTAAATACTTGTTCCTCATATCTGTTACACAGTGAAAATGACAGGTAATTTTTATCTGGGTTATTGATATCTATCATATATTGCATGATCAGTGTTATTCAAGTTTTAATTTAATCACCACATTTTGCATTTAACTCCATTTTAAAAGGATGGCATCTTTTTCAGGAGACATTGCCTGTCTGACTCCTGGCATGCAATGCACATCTAAAGTGGTGTCTGTTAACATGTCATCCAATATTACACATTCAATTCAAATAGCCTTTTAAATGTGTCAGCATTAATACTCAGCAATTTGCATTAACACTTCTTGCAGATGTTACATGTCTGCGTTGGTTTACCGTCATGTCCCCTGGTCCCTGCTGAATGATTGATTTGGGATTTAACTCGAGTGTTTTATCTGCGATGCAAGTTAGCAAGCATTCCTAAGAGTACAACATTCAAGCACCAGTCTATTCTCCTACACGTTCCTGATCAGGATTTTCTTGGAATAGGCACATGATTCAGCTCAAAAAGCTGGAGCCAACTGTTTGCTTTTATTACTCACTTTCACAAGTCACTGTTCAAAAACGGTTCTTCTATTAGGCAGACTGGGCAGACCGGGCAGACTGAGCAGACTGGCCTGCAGACTGGCTTGCTTAAGACATTCGGCAGACTGACGCTGGTTTGAAGAAATGTTGATACCCGGAGTTGATATAAATATAAAATATCACCCTTGATCATGAAGGGAAAGAATAATAATTAATGATATTGTAAATGCAATAGAATGAAAAGAAGAAACTGTGCTTGACAAAACCAGACTTGTATGTGTTCACACAGATCTTATATTCACTGTTGCATGAAATGGGAGATGATGTCAGAGCCCATGGAATTAGCTTTTTTGTCACTGACACTCAGTGACATGCCAAAAACGAGTCTGCTGAAACAGACTACAACTGTTGAATGTCTGAAACAGATAAGAAACAAACCAGTCTACCGAATGTCATAAGCAAACCAGTGCCAGTCTGCCGAATGTCTCAAGCAAGCCAGTCTGCAGGCCAGTCTGCTCAGTCTGCCCGGTCTGCCCAGTCTGCCTAATAGACGATCCGTTCAAAAAAGATCAAATATTGGGATGAAGTTGGAACAAAACTGAATACATGCAAGAAATTTGTCTCCATAAACTATTCCTCTCTATGAACTGTGCAGCAGTTTCTTCAATGACAATTAAGACTAGAGGCAAACATCGCATCTCAAAATTGTTCTCCAACTTTTAATTTGTGCAAAGTTTGCTTGAAGTACTAATGAAGCCCACACAAACCTGACATGAAAGTCAAGATTATTAGGCCAAAAAAAATTGTTTGGTTGTCCTCCACAACTTTTTATGATCAAGTGCGGGCGGGCAGATTTTTTTAAAAGATTTTTTTTTTCAAATGTAAGACAAAGCTACACTAAATTATGGCCTCTATCATTTAAGATACAAATAAGTCTACTGTACTGGAAAAAAACAGTATTAAAATGAAAACAACAACTTAAATCATATTTTCAAAAGATCAAAATTCTCATAGAAAAAAAACTGTTTTGGAAAATTAGGCGCGGTATACTTTTGTACAGTAAAAACTTTTTTCCAGTTTTTAAAAATAGGGGCGGGTGATGAAGGACAACCAAACAACATTTTTTTGGCCTTATAGTATCTATAGTGCATTTATAGTTGTCAAGACAACAGGAAAGGTCTGTTGCAGAGACTGATAAATATTTTGACTTTAATACATGGCAACAGTTTATGTCACACAATTACACACAGAAAATTGTTATGCATAAAAAATCTACATATATCAGCCTCTGCTACATATTTAATGACTGCTATGTGTTGTAGATTTATTATCAAGTCACATGAAATACAATGACAGGCAAAGTGATCTGTTTTGTGTCACACAATTAAATGTGCAGAAAATTGTTTTATGCATAAAAAATCTACATATCAGCCTCTACTACATGACTTCTATGTGCTGTAGATTTATTATCAAGTCACATGAAATACAATGACAGGAAAAGTGATCTGTTCTAGATTAATTAAAGACAAATACCCAATGACAAGTCGGAAATTGTCAAATTCATTGTCACAAAGCCACAAAAAAGGCATTTAAATACAAGGATCTTAAATTATTTAAAGGAAAACCCTAAATGATGTTGAACTGGTAATATCCTGTTTAGTATGATAATGTTACATCTCATCTGGTTTTGAAATCAATGCCGAAATGACAATAAAACGAGTAGGCAGTACCATATAACATTTCAGGAACCTGCATTTACTCAGAAAGACAATCATGGTAAAAGCCTGGATACAGGAACTTAATTAAGCAGTATTAGTTGTGATTCACCAGATTTGTCTCTATTGGAGAGCTAGAGGTTTGATCGATAGCTTCTGAGAAAACATCAGCGCCTCTTGACAAGCTTAGTCCATTGACCCCTAATGCTGGATACAATGGTGAGGGTGTATATTTAAAGAGAAAGGAAGTCTTATAACATTTTCATGCCTTATTCATGAACCATTGTAATTGTAGTACAATACATGTAATATATTTACCTTCCTTGCTTGCGACCTAGATATTACCTTTTTCTTTGTGGTTTGGCATTTTAATAGATACAGGAGAATTAAATTCTTCATTTAAGATGATTTTTTTTTCTTGCTTTTTTTCTTCTTAACTTCTGGAACAAAAAAAAGGTTTTCCTATTATTTTCAGCCTGTTTTTTTTTACATCTTTCAATGGTTTTCATCTTCTTTTATGCAAAGGTTCTCATTTTTCAACAGAGGTCATTCACACCACTGAATTCTGAGATTATCATGTTGAGCAGCTAAACAAATCCCATGATGAACGAGGGGATCAAAAAGTAATGCCTCCATAGTCACCAAATTTTTATCAATGATCCAAAGACACCAAATTTACATAGATTATAGCCTACAGACTACTGTTCAACATAGTCACCATGTCTTTTGATGCATTTATGCCACCGTTGAACCCAAGCATCAAATCCGGTTTTGGCAGTTTAGAGGGCCCGTTTCGCCCATTTCATGAGACCATATGAATTTCTTGTGTAAAGTTAAGAAATAGCACTTGATGTACAACTTTTACGCTCAATGAGCAGCTGAAAACAGCAGAAAAAACAGTGTTTTATGGGCGTTTTTTTATTGGCGTTTCAGTTCTACTCATCCAAAATTCTATGCGCATACACCATTTTAAAGCTTATTTTATAAGCTACCCTGTAGTATATTTTTTTAAAAATCACTAGGTATAAATTTGCCGTCATTTGCTTTTTTTATCCACCAAATAGCCCAATTTGTCTACATGTGTAAAAGTTACGATTTTCTCTATCTGTCCATCTTTCGCTAGTCATGACATTTCTGCACTTCATGTCAGATTTAGTGCGCAAGCGCCATCATATAGGATAAATGATAACGTTTCTAATATATAGTAATAATGTGTAGTTAATAATGGTGGGGCTAATTAAAGTACCGTCAATTTTAGAAAATCGTCGTCCTGTCCAGTGTTTATGACAAGCAATCAGTGGCCAGTACTATGTATTATGACTTGGTTCCAGTCCAGTGAACGCTCGCACACATTCGTTTTTTCTATTGTTGTACTAAGTCAATACAGGTAATAAATGAAAATCTATTATTTCTCTCTTGTTCTGTGTGCAATAAAACTTCATTATTTAGTTGACAAATTCGTAGTGGAGAAATTCATATGATAAACTTTCAGTAAATTATCCAAACTGACATGAGGGCCCCTTTTAATTATCTTTTCCCCCGACTAAGTTTGGTCGATATTGACCATTTTCCGATATCGATATATCGGCAATCAATTATCGATATATATCGATATATCGATGTTTTCTCTCATCTCGCCAACCGAATAAATTACAATGCGTAACGAACGAACTCTGGCGAGTGGCGACCCTAACTTCCGTGTTGTAATTATGTAGCACAGTTTGGTTGCAGAATTCCTCATACCCCTGTTTGATCAAAAATATCGCCGTTTCTTCTCAAAATATCATTGAAAATTGAACATTTTTTATGAAAAAGAAGCATATTAATTCTTGATCTCACATACACAAATACATACCATGTGAAGATCATGATGAAAAATATTGCCGAAATCATGCTTTCAGACGGCGATGGCTTACTTTTACAGTGAATGCATGCGTCATCGTATCATCACGTGACTGACCATTTTATGAATGAAATTGAACTTTGACCTGACGATTACGTCATGTTTACATGCAGATAGTACCGGACGACGAAAGGCGGCCGGGAAGCTGAATAAAATCAACTACGTTGAAGTTAAACATCTTGTAAGGCAGTAATTATTCCCAAATGGAAAACAGTAAATAAGAGTAATAAACATTCTTTTTAATAAAACGTTTTTATTTCTTAAAACAATATCTTAAATTTATGTTTGTTACTAAGATCGTTTTTAGTTGTTGTTTTAGCTGAGATGGGCGCAGGGGAAAGCTGATACCATTTCTGTTACTGATCTTAAAAGGAACCACTGAGATCGAAATAAATGGACAAAGGATATAAAAATATATAAATAAAGCAAAAGCAACAATGTTTTTAGAGTTTATTTTCAGTTAAATTCAGCTTTTCACGGTCCATTTTCAGGTGGTTTTCCCCGAGACGGCTTTGTTAATAATCGGCGCGATCACGAGCAAACAATGTCCCTCTAGTCATTGTAAAACATGTGCATCGATGGATTACAGTGTTGGCGCGACATTTGTTTATAATCGGCACGATCGCGAGCAAACAATGTCCCTCTAGTCATTGTAAAATATTATGTGCATCGATGGATTACAGTGTTGGCGCGACATGTGATCATTTTATAACTCGGATATAACATCTAAAACTGAATAATATTTTAAAAATAAAGGATATCATCATTAATTTATGACAGTTTTTTAACTGACTAGTGTTTATGTGCCAAGAAATATTATATATCGAAGTTGCAATAATGCGCACGGGCATAAAACATCGCTGCTAGTTGAAAATATTTCCCTAATACGTGAAGGCCGATAGGTTACACGCACGCATTCAAGATTCAAGACTACGTTATTGACAATTATTTTTACACTTATAACCTTCATAAAAGTTGATATTTTGAACCATTTAAAGATATTGTTCATATGAGTGAAATAATTAACATAAGCTAAGTTAACAATGAGCTAATGAGTGAGTAATACTTACATTTATCGATAGTTATAGCTAAATTTGTAGACATCATTCGCCCGATTATACGATATTTTTTTCAAAACATCGACGGGTAAGATATATCATTAGCTGTGGAAATATCGTACACCCGATTTATCGATGTTATTTTCAAAATATCGACAAGAACGATATATCGATAAACCTTGAAATCCAATATCGGCAATATCGATGTTTTAAAAAAATCGATATATCTCGATATATCGAATTATCGACCATGCTTACCCCCGACTGCGTCTTCCTTGGTGGGGGTAGGGGTAAACCGTCAAAGTCCATGGGTAGGAGGGTGGTAAACCACAACTACCCCACCCCCATAAAAAAGTCGCCATTTTGAAAAATATCTGCACAGAAGCATGTCAGAAAAGATAATTAAAAGGGGCCCTGACATTTCCTTTATTCATAAGCAAAAAACCCAATGAAAATCCGATATTTAGTTACAGCAAAATATTAATTTTTTGTCAATTTTGGCCGATAATCAGATTTCAGCAACATTTTTAGACCTGAAATACTTTATGATGTCATAATTACTTAATGCCTTGGGCGATTTTCATAATTTAGATTATTTAATTTATTATACTTTCATTCAAGGGGGTGGGTGGTAGCCACCTCCTTTAGGTGATGACGTAGTAGAAAATAGCTTAGGTGGACGAGGGTTAACTTTAATGACTCCTTCACTATTAGGCCTAAGTATGGCCTATATACATTTTTACTTTTATTTATAACCCTTTTTTCTTTCTTTCTTTTTTTCTTCTCTTTTCTTTCCTTTTCTCTTTTTGCTGCTCAGACCTCACGGTGCGTGCGCTCCCTCCTCACCCCCTGGATACGCCAGTGATTATGTACATCTTGTGATTTAACATCTGCAAAAATTGGAATATCCCCAATTTGATTCACATGCAAGAATAAAATTATGCAGAATCTGGTATCTCCCCTCTAAATCTATGATCAATCATCATATTTCTTTTGCATTTTCATTGGAAAATGAGTTTGGAAAAAAAAAGCAACACTTTTCCATGAAAAAGCTATCCTTGTGGTATTAGAACCCCTCGGGTATGATTCAGAGGCGTTAACAATCACATAGTAGAGCCAATATTAAGACAAAATTCATGGTGAAACTCACTTTTGACCATCATCAACTTGCCTGATATTTCTAGTCCATCTAGATGGACCTCACAAGCTTTGCGTTCGCTTGCGAGGTCCATCTAGACGGACTAGATAATTCATAAAATTCCCGTAATTCAAAGCCTTCCAATAAAATTCAGTGAGAGTAAATATTTACTTTGGAAAGTGGTTGTGATTCAATGAGAGCGTTTGCGAAAAATTTATGAAAACAAAGGTCATTCAGTGAGAAAAATGCCCCCGTCATTTAGTGAATGAGCATATTAAAAATGGGAGTCACTCAGTGAGAGCAACTTGTGAAAAATTAAAAAGGGGTCATTCAGTGAGAGGAGGTTTGAAAATGGAGCTCCATGTTGCTGCACATCCTTGTCACATGTTTTAGGGACACAACTAATGAATAAAATTTGGAATATGTAATTAATTTTCATTTCTAAATCATACTTTACCAAGATATTGCAAGTTTACACAGACCTACTGGCAAACATTGGCTTTATCATTTTATTACTGAAAACCAAGCTGTTGTTTGATTTTCCTAATGAAATTCCACATTGAAAAATCATGTGTTGCCATGCTGGAATACACGCACGTCCAATAAAAGAATTTTATTATCATTATGAACACGTTTTGGACCCTGGATAGTCAGCCTACCAAGTCGTTTAATTGACTTAACCATGTTAACTGTTTAAGCTGGTAGCTATTTTTAGCTAGCTTATGAACTCGACCATTTCCAAATGACAATCAATTCCATGATGGGAATTTATAATATTATACATCGCACAGAAAGATGAAAACAAAATTTCAGTTTAAGGATGGGGTAGACCTTAAACTAACATAAACGGGTTTTGTACTCTACTCTCAATCTAATTGCATAAACCATGTAAAAGTATACATTTTTAGAAGTGGATTTTTACCCTGAACATATTGGTGATATCGGTTTTTGACCAAAAATGTTGATTTTGGCTAAACATTATTTTTCCTGTTTTTGTTTCCATCTTCGTTTTCTTTACTTCCATACATTTTTTGTGGGCTTCTGTGTGCGCTCATGACTATCTTGGGGGAAAAAACAATAAATTAGCCAAGAATAGACACGAGTGTTAGCAACCAAGTCATCGATAGCACCAATATTATTGTTGTTATGGATAGTAATAGTCCAACGCCATAGAAACGGATATTTATAGACATCTTTTTTATCTTTAAACAATAGTTTCAATAATACTTGAAGTAGATGCCCTCCAGGTACCAAACAAATTTCACTTGCAGTATGAGATAAAAATAAAATGAAAACCATAATTTTATTGCATAAATGAGAACTGTTCCTGGTTCAAAATCATTAAATAAACTTTGAGTGGTAAAGTGATTGATGACTTGACACTTGCTGAGAATCGCTCATGCAATAAGTCCAGTAAGCTCCAAGAGGTTTTAGACGATTTTTCAAAATGGACCTCTGAAACCAAATTGAGTTTGAATCCAAGCAAGTGTCAAGCCATGCAGATATGTTTCAAGAGGGAAGAACCTTCACCAACTGTTTTGAAGATTAATGGTGTTGAATTAGAATTTGTGAAAGAAGCCAAAATTCTTGGTTTGTGGATACAAAATGATCTGCAATGGGACAAAAACATAACTGAAATAACTAAAAAGGCTAATCAGAGACTGTACATGCTTCGGATGTTGAAAAAATTTGGTTTTAATTCAGAAGAGCTTTCAACAGTTTACAAGGGCTATGTTAGACCTCTTTTAGAATATGGAGATGCAACCTGGCATTCTTCTATCACTGTTTGTCAGTCCAAAACTCTTGAGCAGTTACAAAGAAGAGCATGCAGGACAATCCTGGGATTGAATTTTTCATCTTATTCGGAAGCATTGCTGGATTGTGGTCTGAGCTCTCTCCATGACAGGAGAGTGGATCATTGTCAGAGGTTAGCTGAAGGGCTTTCTTGTAGCAATAGAACTAATGATCTGCTCCCTCCAGTCAGGAGAGAAGTCCACGGACGCAATCTACGCAATGCAAACAAATTGTCCCAACCTTTCGCTAGAACTTCGCGCTTTCAAAACAGCCCCATCCCTTTTTTTGTCAATTTATTGAACAAACATTCTTAAACATTCTTTTTTGTTTTGTTTTTTATTGATTTTAAGGCTCTGGTTCAAATTTTTCTCCCAGGATTGCCCTGTCATCCATATTTATTTATTGAAATTTATTAATTGTAACTAACCTTCCCTTTTTAAAAAAATAGTTTTTATATGTTTGCTTCAATATTTTTATCCTTGGCCATTTTTTATTCATGTGCAATATTATGGGACACTTTCCCTACTTTTTATCACCTTTTTTATCACCTTTTAGCATCATTTTGATTAATATATTTTTGTTTTTATGGTGTATTATATGGCTGTGTCAGATGTTTAACTATTTGTACTATGATATTGTTGTTGTAATAATTATGCTTACTATTTTAATTTTGTAATTGTATCATATAATTCAGCCTGCGGGCTGCCAATTGATATAATAAAATACACTTGAACTTGAACTTGAAGTGATAAAATGATATTAAAATATGTTTAAAGTTTCTGATTTCTCACAACATTGAATTTTAGCTCAGGTCTTTAGGAAGCTTTCATTCAGCTTTTCTCTTGGACGTCATCAGCCCCATACTTAACACTTGGGGTCACTGGTGGGTTGGCTATTAAAACATGTTGATTCATTTACTAAATTTATTTAAAGCTTAAAATCAGCCCCTATTGTTTCTAGCAAAAAAAGGTTTTAGAGCTGTTTGCCTACAGCATTCAAAAGAATTTGATGATGAAAACATCACCTGATCATATACAAGTGATTAGGTCTTTTCAATCATCAACATCTCTGAAAGATATTACAAATTTGCCCATGCTAGGATAACATGCAACCGAGAAATTTCAATTCATATAATCAGTGCTCAGTAAAATTCAAATGGTAAGTTTAACCTGGTCACTTAATCTTGCAGCGAGGTTATGTGTTTAAAGCGTTATTCAGGGTAGAAATTCAGCAGACACCGATCGGACACCGGCCGACAATTTGAAGTTCAAAATCTATATACAAATATTTAAAAAAAAAATATATATAGTGTACTATTAAACCCTAACTGATCATTTAACTTTTCTCGTTTCTAGAAAAGGAAAGGGTGGTGAAAAACTTGTCTTCACCAGGATTCGTACCAGGGACCTCCCGTTTCCCAAGCGAGTGATACTCGTAGCAAGCACATTGGACTTAGCACATTTTTGTGATTTTGTACAGTGAGATTTGGTTCTGTTAGGGCTAAGCATCTCTGCCTTCTTTAGTCCACATGGACTCTGCCCTCAGCACAATGTGGCCCTAGCTAGCTGAGCCCAGCGCATTTTTGTGATTTTCTACAGTGAGATTTAGTAAGATTTGGTTCTGTTAGGGCTAAACCTCTCTGCCTTCCTTATTCCACATGGCCTCTGTCCTCAGCACAATGTGGCCCTAGCCAGCCCACATTTCAAGTCAGTTCCTAAGATTTTGTTCAGGTTTCATAAGATAATCATGAGTTCTAGAAAATTGAAGCACATCCAAGTTTGTACTGCCAGGACTCAAAATCTAGACCTTCTTGTCTGTAAGCAAACGCACTACTGAGTTAACTCAATTTTCTTAATGTTTTTTTCCAATTTCCCCCTCTTCTTCTTAATTTTAGTTTTCCCTTTCCAAATGTGTTGGTTTGCTCCCCTTTTCTCAATTTGTTTTTACTTTCTTTTTTTTTGCAGACTGTTGCAGAGGGGATCTGCATTGGTTATGCCCTTGCAATCAGTGATATGTTTCCCACTACAGATATGGCAAAGTATAAGACTCATACTGTTAATGAGTTGCACCGATCAACATGTTTCCTCTGCCTAGAAAGACTGATAATAAACTATAAGCTTACAACAAACCATGCATCTTACCTATTCAATGTAGTAAACAGCCCACTCTTGCCTCCAACAGCACACAGCATCTTAGCCTCTCCTCTCATCTTCACTGTGTGCCCAGCTTCCCTAGCAGCTTGCATCCTCTCCTCCGGCCTCAAGTGATACCTCAAAGCCTGGTTCACCTGCTCTTGACACAAGGGGTTCTGCTGGATAAAGGGATTGCTTTCATACAGCCTCGTCAAGCATTTCAGAGTCATAAGTGGAAGTCGAATACAATGTAACAGTTTACCCATATAGCACATTCGTTTGTTAGGATCATAATTTACCCACGTATGAAGAGCATCAAAGACTGATTCTTCTGAAGAAACAATTAGATCATCTTTAGACAAGATCTTGGCGAGTTCTTTGTACTCTAGTAAGCAGAATTCTTCACTGTCTCCCATCTCTTCAAAGTGTTCGGCAATAAATGTTTGAGTTGCGGTGTAAAGATCGCTGCATGCATGGGCATCTGCAAATTTTGAGAAGCCAATACAGTTGGTTGCATGGAGTTGTGACTGCAAATAAGAGAGTGAAAAAACAGGATAAAGTGTGATTTATGTGTATATAATTGATAGCACTTTATTATGCATCAAAATTCTGAGGAACTGGTAAACTGGGAATGGGACATTTAACGTGCTAATGTACATACTACACTTGCAGATTAAAATGCATCAAGAATTGTCGTAAATGCACTTGTATGCCCGGCTTGTATGGGTACATGTAAGAGGTACTGACTTGTTGAAACTTAAAAGGTAATTGGAGTATGCATGTAGAATGTTGCAATAGGCTGGTTACGTACTTTATCTGATTTTTTTTTATTTCAGTTACAAATCTTTCCGAAGGGGCAATTCATGATCCACTTTTCATGCTCAAGGTCACCTCTATGAAAATTGACTTTTTTTAGCTATAAAGAATTTTTGACTGGTATATATGTTACAATCCCCAAACCATTCTTTCAAATAATCTTGCACTTTTGAAAAATGTGTCATTTTCTAATTATTGTTGGGGCCCCGACAGTAATTACAACGCAGTAGCCTATGGAGCTTTTTAAAATGCTGAAAAGCTTGTAACTTGAAAACAAATGGTCTGAATCAAGTAAAATTTTAAGAATACATTTATGTTGTACTCCTCGTTTTATTTAGCTAGAAAATAGGTAAGTTTTTTGTCACGTCAGAATCATGAATTGCACCTTTAAACTCATGAAATTAAAAGAGATATTGTATGAATTTTCAAAATAGTCAGATTTTGTTTTGTTATAATTGAGGACCCAGAGCCAGAAGGGGGTTAAGTCACATTGAGTACAAACTGAGAAAATGGCACAAACATCATATCATTTGTGTTGTCTTGAATGGTATTGCTGTATCTCGCAGTGACTCTTACACGTGTTCTGATCATCAAATTACTACAAAACTTGTACAGAATGTAGAAATGAGAATTCTGTAGCAGGAAATTGACACAACTCAATTTTCAAGATTTTGTGACTTAACCCCCTTTTAGTTCTAGTGTCCTCAATTGAAACCCAAAAGCAAACCATATGCCACATGTAGGTAGCCTTCCTTCAAGACTATCGCTGTCTGTTTTTAAGTAAGTAAAATACAAGGCTCACCATTGTCCACTTCAAGTTTCCACTGTTGTAATGTATTAATTTCTAGAGGTCTTTTTTAATTTATTGAAGATCTGGAGGTTATGATCAGTTATTACCAAACAAATGTGTCATCAAAACAAGCAGTGCAGTAACAAATGATTCCAATCTTGTGATCAATGGATCAATTTATCAAATGACTTTCACAACAGAGTTGTATCAGAGGTTATATTGCCTTTCCTTTTCATTTACAACAAGTGTCTTCTGCATTCTCTTCCTTTTCCAGATTCACATGATTGTTTAAATGAACTTCTTCTTAAGGGACCTGTCAACCCTCCATTTTCAGAAAGTGGTTTTGCTCTGTAACTCAGCTACAAATAATTAAATCCATATAAAAGTATACATTTCTAGATGTGAATTTGCATACTAAAGACGCTGGTCGAGTCATTTTTGGAAAAAAAATGTGAAATTTTGGCCCTAAGGTCCAAAAATGGTCCAAAAATCATGTTTTTGGCCCCAAAATTTATGGGAAAGCTAACTACATTTTGCTTTGGTAAAATTTTGAACTGCTTGACTTTTTAGAATCTAGAAAGCAATATCTAGGAACATTTTTTTCAAATTTTTGATTTTTTCCTTCGTTTTTGAAATATCGCCAAAAATAGGTCAAAATCCCACTGCTGACACCAAAATTTGTGTCAGAAGTGGGATTTTTGAGATTTTTGACAATATCTCAAAAACTAAGAAAAAAAATCAAAAAATTGAAAAAAGCGTTCCTAGATTTTGCTTTCTAGATTCTAAAAAGTAAAATGGTTCGAAATTTCACCATAGCAAAATTTAGTTAGCTTTCCCGTAAAATTCTGGGCCAAAAAACTTGATTTTTGGACTTAGGTCCAAAATGACACATTTTGGTCCAAAAATTCCCTCACCATCATGTTCAGTATGCAAATTCGCTTCTAGAAACATATATACTTTTATTTGGATTTAATCATCCGTTGCTGAGTTACAGAGCATAAAATATTTCAGAAAACGAAGGGTTGACAGGGCCCTTAAGTGGACAAGGAGCCAGAAATCTAAAAAAGGCTCCTGGTCCTTAAAATTTCCAGAGAACCAGGAGCCGTTTTCAGGACCAGGAGCTTCTGATGAATATGCATTGTTTTTCTATAAACATCTCTGTTTCCAATCATTTTCTTCACAAATTTTGACTCAGACAAAAAGACAATACCCTGGTGCTGCAGTAATATCATCACATGGGACTCATTTTTCTGTCCAACCGGGAACCATGGAGTAAAAACCGTTTAGCCCCCGCTTAGGAAAAAGCCTGGACTTCAAATTAGCTCGGGTAAGACCGATTAAAAAACAGTATCTTTGGATAATATGTGTACCGCCGCGGCAAAAGGGTCCAGTTGTCGACTCCTACATGTTGCTCATTGTAGCATATCTGATGTATACAAATACCATACATTATATACATGCTACAAGGAGCAACATGTACTAGCCGACAACTGGACCATTTTGCCGCGGCGGTACACATATGTGTTGATTCAAAAATTTTGAAAAATGTAGCTTATGTTCAATTACTTTAGAATCTTATTTGAAAGAAGAGAATACAGGGCCTAATCTTCAATATATGGTTTGGACGGGGTTTTAACTGATCAGTGATCAATACTTGTCTGATTCATTTCCGACTACATCCAATACCAATGTCTATTGGAAATTACACAGGCCTAGTTCTAAGATATTCAAAAAACTTTTAACACTGTTGACCATGCTATTTTTTGCAGGGAACTCCGGGCAACTGACAGAGCTCTAGGAATTTGTAAAAATACTGGTTTTCGGAACCACCCGATCACCCTGGCCGATGTGATCCAAAAAATGTAGATATTTGACCCCCAGGGAAAGGTTGGACGACGTGGTCACCATTGCCATTGACACATTTGATCGCTGGTCCAAGATGAACAATTTCACACACGACGGGGTCACCATTGACACTTTTGATCCCTGGTCCAAGATGAACAATTTGACACCTTAACCTTTGAAATCGGACAAAGTTAAAAATTTACCCCCAAGGGGAAGGTCGGACGATGGGGTCACCATTGATACTTTTGATCACAGGTCCAAGACGAACAATTTGATACCTTAACCTTTGAAATCGGACAAAGTTGAAAATTTAACCCCAAGAAGAAGGTCGGACGATCCGGGCAGGCAACTATGTACTGAGCTATGTTCGGGCACCGGAGCAAATATTGAATGCTTTATTTAAAAAAGTCCCTTACCTCTTTGATATTGCCTTTAATGTGTTACATAGGCCCTATTATAGTTGAAGGATATTATATTAAATCGATGATTTTTGTAACGTTTGACTTAAAAAGTTAAATGAATTTCAAATGTACTTCGTGATTTCTTGCAACCGTAAGATAACGTTTTTCTAGGCTAAGACAGGAACTGGAGGATTCAGTCAACTGTGGTCCCGGGGTTAAAAGGCTAGTTCACGCTCAGACTTCTAAATTTAAATTAAAAAATACGATAAAAAATTTGAAGTCTGTGAACTCGGGCTACGAGACACGGTGCAAATTTGTTTGTCTCCCGATCTAATTCGAACCAAGACGGTTAAGTTTCTAGGTTATTTTAAGACTAGCTAGGGTTAGGGTTACGATAAGGGTTAGTCTCAGATTGGGAGTCAAACTAATTCGCATACATGTAGTAATTCACACCGAGACTTTGCCATTTACCAAATGATAACACAAGAAAGTCAAACACTTTTCTTCAAATCTACTTACCTGTAAAAAATCACAGCAAAGTTTCTTAACAGATTTGAGTTGAAGTATATTGGCAGCTGGCAACAATGCTTGGACATTGGCATGAGTTATTCTGATCTTTCCTGTGTATGCAAATTCTATCAGTGAATTCAACGCTGCTTCGTCAACCGACTTCATCTCAATTTCCTCTTTCTCCCTCTCGCATAAACTACCTGTAAACATTGCTTTAAAATACGGTGAACAACTTGAAAGGACAACTCTGTGTGCATGAATTCTACAGCCATCGACCTTGAGAATGACGTCGCATAGTTCTTCTTGCTGTCTCAGTTGATGGAGGCCTTCAAGGAGCTGCTCAGAATACATGGGGACTTGACGTACCCCTCCTTCCGTGATGTTTTCTGTGTTCATTTCTGCTGTGGTACCAGCACAACACAAGACAGTCTCGTTTGACACCTGATTGCGATCCATTTTTATCGACAAGTAGTTAGGTAAGTGCCAGAGTATCTCGGTGGGATGACTGCACAATATGTTCAGTATCTATGAACGCATTTTGCAAATAAAAGAAATTTTTACCAGTGCATAAATCAAAACAATCTCGTCCTACGGCTGTCAGTAGATCTTATTTTGGTGCATAGAAAGTAGTTTTCAATTATCAATTTTGCCGTTGAGGGCAGCAACATAATTTTTTTTTCAATCATGACTCCAGGCTTGTCAAGGAACTTCAAAATGTAAAGCTTTTCTGACATGTTAAAGTAGATCCACGGGGATTCGGATCCAAAGGCCCCGTGAAAAAAAAAGGGGTGGCACACTCAAGTAGGCCTATAATGCTGCAGTTTTTCAAAACACCCCAAAATATACTGCCCTACCATGAAAAAAGGGAGTAAGTGACATTTTTTTACGAAATGCTGTTTTTTGACTTTCATGCAAATATCTACCCACCAAATATAGGCTAAGTAGAAGTCAGTTAAGTCACCAGAAAGTCAAAATTTTACATGTTGGAAACTTACTTCCTTTCTTTGTACATGAAAAGTATAGGACATATTACAATTTACATGAATAAACCACCACGAAAGGGAGTAAGATACATGTTCATTTATTGTTTTTATTGATTTATTGGTCATTGATTAACCTTAATCTGACTCAACTGTCTTTGTCTTACAGCATATGCTCTTACAATTATCTTAGAGTGAAATGAACCTGGGTATTTAATCAAATGTGATTAAAATTACTTGAAATTATGTTTTTCACTAATAACTCAAAAGTTTTAAAATGTGACTTACTTTATTTTGTCGTGGTAGGGCAGTATTATAATAGGCCTACCCTTTTTCCCACACCCGGGGATCATAGTACCACTACTAGGATTTGAAAAAGTACCATATTTCTTGAAAATGCCTGCTTTTGATACCCTAAACGGTGTCACCCCGGGGTCCAAGATGCTCTCGTGGTAGGGCAGTATTATAGGCCTACCCTTTTTCCCACACCCGAGGATCATAGTACCACTACTAGGATTTGAAAAAGTACAATATTTCTTGAAAATGCCTGCTTTTGATACCCTAAACGGTGTCACCCCGGGGTCCAAGATGCTCTTTTCAAGATTACTTCAGGGTGATTCCAAAGTAACGCTTGTGACCAAAAAAGTGGAAAATTTCACTTTGGCTTCAGCTCTTTCTGAGAGTTTGTTGTTGATCAGTAGTGCCCACTGGTGGAACCAAATATTGTAGGTGTTTGAAAATAAAATAAATTGCCAAAATCCTGAATAAAGTCCATGTAACGTTCGACGTTCGGACATCGCAGGGATATGTTTTTTTGTGTGCTCTGGTTGACTTAAAAGTTAAAATTCTCTAGCGAATTGTTGTCACATTGCACTTTCTACAGATGATGGGTGACATATTTACAAATATTTTCGTAAAGTTTTAGGAAATTCTATCGTCTGGATTTCTTTTAATGCATTGCAATATTGTTTTGTTTGGTAACGTTTGGTAACGTTTGTGACATTTTGGTGTAACTTTTTGGTAACGTTTGTGACATTTTTGAGTTAAAACTTGTGCTCATTCATGCACGGATAGATAAACTTCACAATTTCTGTTTTGGAAATACTTCTCACGTAGGCCTACCAAGTAACCGTGAGTGAAAAAACTGTTTATATGGTCAAATAAAAAAGCTGATTTTTTGCTTGAAGTCAAAAAAAGTTTATTTCCCCTGGAAGCGATTTTTTTTTCGTACATGACTTGAGCAAATTTTCAAAAAATTGATATTTTGGGTTAAAACACGGAAAAAAGTGAATTTCACTCGTTTTTAACGATTTTTGACAATTTCAACTGAATTTTGCTTTATCATTGCCAAAGTCATGTACGAAAAAAAATATTGCCCCCTGGAATGAGCCTTCAGTTCCGCCTGAAGACCCCAAAGAAATTGACTCAAAGTGTGTTTTACTATGTTTTCAAGCTAATTTTGAGCGATTTCAGTTCTTGAGACCTGGCATTTCGGGAAAAAATCAGTTCCCTATATTTTGACCCAAAAATCCATTCCGCAAGACCCTAATAATTATGTTGGATATCGCGGATCTCACATGATTTTTTTTTTACTCCAGGCCTAAAGAAATTACAACTAGGCCTACTATGGCAATACAAACTCACCAAACCGCATCAAATGTTGCACCGCTGAGAACTTGTGGTTCATTTATATATCACCTGATTTATTTTAAAATGGTCAGATTTACACCTTTTGAAAACTTGGAAAGGTAGGCTAATCAAAGTGTATTTTGCAAAGGAAAAGTACTGTTTTAAAACTGTTGAAATTTGCGACATTTTGTGCATATTTTTGAAAATTTTGGGAAAACAGCCAAAGAGCCACATTTTGCAAAGAAAAGTACCCATTAGGTAATTTTTGTGGACGTTTTTTATACTATTCGTCACCGTACACACTGACCTGCTGGTCGTTACTCTCTAAATGTAAAAAGAGTGAAAAAACGACGGTGAATCCCAATTCACTCGAAAAAGAGTGAAAAACACGAGTGAATTCCAATTCACTCGAAAAAGAGTGAAAACCACTCAAAAACAGCTGCATGCGCTAGTCAATCCACCCCAAAAAGAGAAAAATCACTAAACTTTCACTCCAAAAAGAGTGAAAAAAGAGTGAGAGTGAACACCACACGGTCCTCCATTTAACGCTTTAAAGAGTGGACATTCATTTAATAATTGTTAAAGTTAAAGTGATGGGATGAGGCAAAGATATGAAGCCTTATTAGTATCATTTCGTGTTTATTTAAATCAAGCGTGTGTTGTATTTTGTAAACTCGAATTTCGAGTTTAAAAACTCGAAATTCTACTTCTTAAACTCGAAAATCGACTTTTAAAAACCCGAATTTCGCCTTTTGAAACCCGAATTTCGCCTTTTGAAACTCGAAATTCGACTTTTCAAACGCGAAATTCGACTTCGACCTTACAAAAACTCGAATCCCGTCTTTTAAAAACCCGAATCTCGACTTTTAAAAGTCGAATTTCGGCTTCTAAAAGCGTTAAACTCAAATTTCGACTTGCTTAAACCCGAAATTCGACTTTTTAAAGTCGAAAATTGACTTCTAAGACTCGAAAATCGACTTTTAAAAGTCGATTTTCGAGTTTTAAAAGTCGATTTTTGCGTTTTAGAAGTCAATTTTCGACTTTAAAAAATTGAATGTCGGGTTTAAACAAGTCGAAATTCGAGTTTAACGCCTTCAGAAGCCGAAATTCGACTTTTAAAAACGAATTTCGACCTTTTCAAGTTTCAAAAGTCGAATTTCGTGTTCTGACAAGTCAAAATTCGCGTTTCAAGTTTTTAAAAGTCGATTATCGACTTTAAGAAGTAGAATTTCGAGTTTTTAAACTCGAAATTCGAGTTTACAAAATACAACACACGCTTGATTAAAAAAAAAAACCGAAATGATACTAATAAGGCTTCATACAAAGATCATAGACCAGGAATCAGACAAAACCACCAGGTGGCTATTTGGATCAGGAGTATGGGACAAGACACAATGAACAAGGACGAGGGGCTTGTAAGTTAGACAGGATCTACGACCAGATCATCACCAAACGGCAACCCAGTAATTTGGTTACGTCATCAAGACCAATTACTGGTGTTGCCAGCTTCTAGAAACACCTCAGACCAGAGTAACGCCCTGCGGGGCAGGTTTTTTCTCACCCCGACCCCGACGTTCCCCGACAATTTATTTCCCGACCGGACCGACCCGATAAAAATTTAGCTTGCCCCGACCGACCCCGACCCGAAAGGATTTTTTTTAGACCGGACCGACCCGGACCGGTAGTTTTTC